>JANZXV010350309.1:0-16856 GCA_027576455.1 Erythroxylum roigii
TAATTTTATTTTAAATTTTTATATAATATTTATTAATAAATATTGGTAATATTTTATTTAAATATATAATTGTATAAGCAGAAAATATGTATTTTAAATTAATATTTATTTGTTAAAACTAATATTATTAATTTAGAATTATTGAGATGTTTAAAATTTTATTTTATAAAATTTATTCAATTAAAACTAACAATAAATATATGAAATTATTTTAAATAAAATTAAAATAAGTTAGGTAAATTTTTATTTCATAATTAGTATTCAATGATTAGATAACATATTTAATTTAATAATAAATCATATAACGACAAAATAAAAATAAAAATAAAAATGTAAATAATTATATACAATTTGAAAGAAAAATTAAATACAATATGAAAATTAGAAATTTTGATTAAATATATGTTTTATTAAATTAAAAAAAACATATGTTGGTAGGAGTACGAAGATGATTAATGCCAAACCCGGACAAGATTATATCAAATATTCTGTTTCAATTACAATAACAATTGTATTTTACTAAATTTTATCTTTACATTTATGTAGAATTTACGTAAATATTTATATGAGAATTAGTGGAACGAATAATATGAATAAGACTTTGAAAAGGTAGAAAAATATACTACTTATTTTTTGGCATTTAAATCTGCTGCGAGATTTTTATTACTAAAAAACCTTTCGAGAGTCGAGAACTCAGACCTCACGTATTCCTGAATTTTATAAGGAGCTTGACATGTCCAATTCACAAGAAAAAAAAAATACAAAAAAGGTACGAGAAACAAATACCATAACCTCTCTCGTAAAAATATTTATTATTATTATTATTATTTTTTTTAATTACTAACTTCAAAGACATGGGATGGGAACTATGGTCCTCTGTCCCACCTCTACAAATCTCTTTCAAAATAATAAAGCAGTTTATTATTGGTGTGAGCTGTTCCAACCCTCTGGGCCTAGAGAGCCTTGAGGATGTCGTCGACACTCGAGACGGTGAAATCGCCGCCTTCTTCGAGGTTGGCCTCCTTCACGATGAGATCGTCCACCAAGAGAGCGAACCTCCTGGCGCGAACGCCGAGTCCTTTCTCTTTCAGGTCAAGCTCCAGCCCAAGAGTGTGGGTGTAGGTCGCTGATCCATCCGCCAAGAACTTCACGTGCTTGTTCTCCGGAAATGTCTTAGCCCAAGATTTCAACACAAATGGATCATTCACTGCCAAATATCGGAACCGAATGACCTCATATTTCACTTCAAGCTCAAATAAATAAATCGAAGAAGATAACGGAGACAGAAAGAGTTTCACCGCTAATCACGATGATTTCAGCCACGTCCTTTGCTTTCAGCTCCTCAGCCTTCTCAACATATCCAGGAACATGCTTCAAGCTTTACACCGATATAACCAAACACACCATATCAAAAGAGATTCAAGTCAATTAATAAAGCAAACTGCCGGTTACAAACATCTCTCTCCATTTCCGTTGGTAACGCATTCCATTAGAAATGAACGTCGGTTTTAAAAAATTAACCCTGTAACAGTCCGCGAAAGTCATTTCCTTTACCTGCAAGTAGGAGTGAAGGCGCCGGGGACGCCGACTAGGACTATCTTCTTGCCGGCGGCGAGAGAGTGGATGCTGACCTGCTGGAGCTGATCGTTCTCGTCGAAGTAAGAGAGAGTTCCGTCGGGCAAGGTGTCGCCAACTGCAATCGGAGCCATTGATGATCAAATTTCACGGTTTTGATTGGTTACCACTCTTTGATCATAAGGTGCGGTACAAGTCAGGGAGGAGGAGAATATATAATATGGTTGCGGGGTTAATAACTCCCAAGTGTATTGGAGAGTCGTTTGAAGTCCGCATCTAGGTGATTGGTCCACGTCATCTGAAGGCTATGAGCTGTGAAATCAAATTACAAAATATTAAGCAACGTTTACCTTATCCGGCTTATCTAAATAACCTAATACATTTATGGATTTGCCTTAATTAAAACTAAATTAATTATTTATTTATGAATTTTAGGTAAGTGTTAGGAATGACACAAACTCCTGAATACTGCTGCATTCAAGATTAATTAAAATCAAATTATTTGTTTTATTAATTTATATTAAAACGTTATTATCTTAATATGATTTAAATACAAAATTTGAATTATTTGAAATTGATGTGATTCAGATTCCTTAAAATAAGTTAGCACCAAAATCGTTTAGTCAGGAAATTTAGGATTATTAGTTCCAATTCTTGATTACAGACGATCTGGCTCAATTGATTTCAGAATTGATTTTCTAATCTGATCCATCAGGTTGATGAGTGGCTTGCCCTTCGTCATCAGGTTCTTCTCCATCGTCCCAAATCTTTCTATCATCACTACCATAAGCCCTACTACACATCAAATAGTAGAAGAAATTTCCTACACTCAGTATGGCAAGAAGCCAGTAGTAGTAGTCATAGTGGCCCTGGTTCAGATTACTCGATACCCAACTCGCTTTGCCAGCTTTTTTCGTCGAATGATCAATGATTTGCACTATAATTGCACCCACCACGTTACCAACTGCCATGCCTAGCGAGAACAAAGACACTTCAATGCTTGACATTGTCTTTGGGAACTGCGAGTAGTAGAACTCTATCTGCCCAATTGCGTTTAAACCCTCTACGATTCCTATAAGGCAGTGTTGTGGCACTAGCCACATTGCAGTCATGTTAACGACTGCGTCAGGTTTTCCGGCAAGTCCTTCGCTGATTGCTAGAGATCGTCGCTTGTGTTCTACTGCTCCAGCCACGAAGGTGGACAGGCAAGAGACGAGTAAACCCATACCCATTCTTTGCTTGTTGGTAAGTCCTCGTGGTCTCTTAGTGATCTTTGCTAGGATTGGAAAACTACATCGCAGACTGCAACCCATATGGTCAAAGTGAAGATTGTAAAAAACGCCATACGAGGCTGCTGGAATTGTTAATTTTCCAATAAAGTGTCTTTTTATAGTGCTTGCTTGGAGCACAGGAAAAGTCGGTTGGCTTAGAGTCACCGCAATGGTGATTCCAGATGCCCAGATTGGAAGGACTTTAATCAATGCCTTGAACTCTTCCACTTGCTTCACTGTGCATTGTTCTCTGGGATCTGTAGCTAACCCTTCCGAATCCAAGTCTTTGTCGAGATTCCTGATAGCACCATCGTCACCATGAATATAACCGTCCGCACACCCCTCCTAACCTTCTCCACCACCAAGGCCGCCGCCGCAACTCCTCCTCCTCCTCTCCCCGCCGGCGCCATTACTCAGAAATCGGTCTCACCAGCTGCGGAATGAGACTCGGTGGAGGTCAAAGCTTTTTCCAATTCAACGGTTACAATCCATTGAATGGCTAACTAAAATCGCCGATTCTCGCTCGGGTTTCAAATTTGGGAGAGAATAAAGAGAAATAGGGAAAAAAAAGAGAAACAAGAAGCAGAACGAGAAAGAGAGAGAGGAGACAAAAAAAACAAAAGAGGAAATGTGAAAAGGCAAACCGATGGTTATTTTAATTCCCCCTCTTCTCCGTCCAGTTCTTACCGCCACATAATTCAAAATGTTTTAATTATCAAAAAAGCAAATGTTTTTTTTACAATGTTTTATTCAACAAAATGTCGTAATTTCTATTTCGTGACGTTTTATTGATAAAACGTTGCAAAAGATGATACAAATCTGTGACGTTTTTATAAAATGTCACGAAAGTTTTCGTAACATTTTTTAAACGTCACAAAAAATCTTTATAATTCGTGACGTTTTATCAATAAAACGTCGCGAATTATCTTATTTTTTTATTGACATTTTATGATTGCTAAATAAGTATTTATAGCAACAAAATAATTTGTCGCTAAGTATTTTTAAAAAGATGAAAAAAAATTAGATTCGGTCCATATAGTTTAAATTAGTTTAAAGGTTCGTTCTTATAATAATTAATTATTATAATTTAATTTATATTAATTTTTATAATTCAAAATATATTTTCATTTGAGGAAAGAAGTTATCTAATAAAAATTTATTGTTTGGTAATTTCATATTTCATTTACCTTTAGTTAATTAAATTAGTGAACTTTTATTTAGTACAAAAATATACACATATTACTGTCAATATCTTTTCTTTTTAAAAAAATCAAAAGTTAAGCATAAACTTTTAGTTTTCAATCTAACCTGAAAAGTTAAATATAGCAAGAAATGCTAAAAGCTCAAGAACAGAAAATGAAAGCCAATATATTGTGACTTTTGTGTGAATAACATTAAAAACAGGGGATTATAAATAACATCAATTTTGGGTCAATGTCATTAGCGTCAATACCTCTCATCAAGGAACAAAGGGGAAAAATGAATTATATTAGTATACACATAATGGGAAACATATATAGACCCAAACATATGTTCGTGCCAAAGTTTCCAATGTGATCTACATAAATTATAAATATGAAACTTGAATTAAAAAAAATTAATTCAAACAATTTTTTATGTTCCATTCCAAAACTAATGTCCAAATTAGGTGCAAGTGCAACTAATTACACAACAATCACTATTAAAAGCATAAAAAAGGCAGTTGATCAACGAGATCACTAAGTAGTGATCTCCTCTTCCAGAAGTTCACCATCATCGCCGGCACCACAAGAGTGGTCCTTCAATGGGGTTTTTCCTTTACTCCTTCTCCCTCCTCCGCCATGACCTCCTTTCTTTTTCTTCTTCATATTACGACCCATTCTTCACCATAAAGAATCTTGTATTTAAGCAAAACACAACACAACAGCAGCCATCCCAGAGGAGGGAAAAAATTATAAGTACTAAGGCTCAGGCTTTTCAAACACAAACCAAATACCCTAACTGCCAAACTCTAGTTGAACTCCAAACCCCTTCTATCAGAAGTACTACAAATTTGAAAATTATTAATTGATGTAAACTTCTTCACTGTTAAGCTTAACTAATTAAATTTATTAATTTATAAACTTCTTTACAGTTAAGCTTAATTAATAATTAATTAATTAGACAATTATAATAATACAAACCATATTTACCAAATAGAAATAATTTAAAGTCCATTAATTAATTATCAAGTAAGTTATTTCTCTCTCTCTCTCTCTCTCTGCGATAGTTCTTTTGTATGTTTTGGTTGGATGGAAGAGAAAGAAAACGAAAGTTAATAATTGTAAAAAGAAACAATCTTTGTCTCTCGCATTGCCTATTGATGCTCTGGGATATCTTCAATCTGATTACGTGTTTTTCCTTTCGATTCTAATTGTAAACATAAATTTGGAAACCAGACAATAGAAAATAGCATATTACTGTCATATGAGTCCTAACACATTGAAATCTTCTCTCAACATGAATTTCTTTCAATCTACTTTCCTTTCATTAATCCAATAAAAAACCAAAATAATAATAGAAAATAAAAAAAGTAGTCCATTAAACGGCTCCCAAGTCCCAACTTCACATTACATCTGCATTAAAAAAGCATAAATTATAACCAAAATAATTAATTTAACGCATTTCACCACGGCTTCGTAAAAGATAGAAGAAAAAGTTAACATAATAATTGGATATAAAAAACACTTACCACTCAGATTGATTAATGATTTCATAAAAACTTCTGCCTGTCATCTTTTCAACGCATTTCACCACGGCTTCAATAGTGGTTTTTTGCAGAGCTAACTCTGCCTTTGTACTCTCTAATTCCTCTTGTGTTGATGCCAACTCCTCTTCTAATCGTACTCGATTTGATGATGTCTCAAAAGTAGATTTATGATTAAATTTTTTTTTAGACAGCCCTTTTGATTTGGCATACATAGAATTTTCTCCTAGTACTTGGATGCAGATTTGTTCTGCATTCATACGAGGAACATCCTCTAGTAAATTTTCTTGTTCTTCTCGCAATTTTTTCATTTCAACCTGTTATCCAAAAATCATAAAATTTGTTGTTTTTAAATATAACGATGATACATAATCTAAATGAGGTTGGATTTTTCTTCCTATTGTTGGATTGAGTCACTGAGATTTTCTACAATACATCAAATAGTTTAGAATTATTATATAAAATTTCTTAAATAATTTACAAATAAAATTCAAGTGCATTTATTATAAATACTAAATTTAAATAAAATAATAATATATAGCTTAAATTTTTCTGTCTCCCAAAAGTCACACATCCAAAGCCAATTATTAGGACGAGTAGAAAGTTTTTCATAAACACTTTGTTTCGCCAACACCAGACTACCTTCAGCTTTAATTTTTTGAAAATATCTACGAGCATTAGAACGAAAAGTGGAATATTGCCTAGCAAATGATTTCCATATGCACTAAACAACATGTGGCTCATCCACTTCATAACTTAGCTTATTCTACAATGAGAAAAATATAAATATGTTACATTATATTATATCATAAAAAAATAAGAACAAAATATTATTAAAGTTAATAGAAAAAAAACTTACAACCAACTATCTGAAAAGATCTTCATTTTTATCATTTGGAATGTTTGCCCAGCCCTCAACTTGCATTGGGGCTTCAAGTCGAATCAAAACCCCAATCTAAGTTGCATGTTTTGAACTATGCTCCCCGACGGGATTGTTAATTCCCTTAGGAATAATAATTTTAGATTTTTCCCCACATTTACGTGTATACTTTTGGGTGTTTAACCCTCTAGTGAGACCACGACCTCGTTTTCCACTTACCTCGTCTTAGTTAAGAAAAAAATAGAAGTTAATCATTAATTGCTAATAACAACATACTAATAAGAATGTAATAAACTTTATTAAATTTAATATTACCATTATTAGCATCAAATGTTTTGTCAACAGTCTCCGTTGAGGGATCTATTAAAACAAATCATTATGAAATACATAATAATAAGTGCAATAGAAAAAAAAATTATTTAATATTACCTCTAATATCTGATCTGATACTCTCATTTGGTGGATTAGGGGCAGATTGCCCTTCGCATTCTTCCATTGGCACTATAACGGTAAAAATATCAATAAAGTTTTAATTGTAAAAAAATTATTTAACTTTAAAATATTTAAAAATGGAAGATAAATTACCTTGATCTCTAGTATTATTATGTATCATTGTTTGTCTAGTTCCCGAACTTGAAATGTTTATATTGCTAAAGGTTTTTTTCGAAGGAAAAGCCACCCTCTTAATTTGTAGTCAATGTGTTTGTCTCGAGTTGACTAGAGTAAGACCTTTCAAAAAAAATAAACTTTAAATTGGGTTTGGACTTAGATTGTCCCTGCACTTTTTCAACTTTATGGTACCGGCCCGAAATTTTCAGGTACCGACCGAAAATCACCGGTACCGGCCGGTATTTTGGGCCGATACTATGGTTGCGGGTTCCGTTTCGGATCCCATCCGGAACGGTACGTTCCGTCCGGCCGGAACGGATCCCGTAACATTGGTAGATAGTATAAGTTACAAAATCAAAAAACTAATTTCTTAAAATATCAGTGTAAGTTATAAATAATAGATCATAATTTTAATGATTATTAATTTTTTAATATTCTAATTTCAAAATAATTTTATGTTTAATTAAATCATATTTATTTGGTTGACTCATTCCTGATTAAAATAAGAAATTTGACTTGTTTGATTTCTCTTTTATTTTTTAAAATGTAGCTAAAATTTTTTGGTAGGTTTTTTTTACTAAAACTTATTCCATCCACCAAATATCAATTGCTCACGTCTTAGAAAATTGTACTTCCTGATATGCAAGAACAGTTGATGTTGATTAGAGGATGCATTATCAGCATGAGATTGGCCATGAAGATTGTAGTTAAATAGCTAAACAGAATTTCAACGATGTGGTCAGTCGTACTGGTTTAGTTAACTAGCAAAACAATATCACCAAGAACAATGTACTTGTACAAATAGTTAAGCATTCCCTGCTATATGCATAGAGAAGTAATAGCATCCATTTGTGAACACCAAAAGCAAGCACATGTGAGATAGAGACGTCACGGAACCTTTCTTTGAAAATGGGTTTGATTTTCTTGATGGAGCTCCAAATTGGAAGTCTTAATTCCTAAAGCTGAGTGGTATGTCTTATCAAAGTACATGCTATTTGTTACTTGTCCTCTCCATATTGGTTATTGGCTTCAAATGTCCTAAATAAAACTGAATTAAGCCCATCCTTCCGTGTTCTAGAGAACATGGGCATAGGAAAGAAGATCCCAATAACAAGTCGCTGGACAAGGCAGAATGGGTGCAACTACGACGTCTATTATCTTTGCTGCTTCACTTACAGCTTCTTTCAAATCTACAGAGAATGGACGAGTTGAGAAAGAATCTGCATATATACGGATTCATTCTCATACAATAAAAGAAGTAATAACAGAATATAAGAGATTTAAATTACCCAAAGACAATGGAAGTTTCATATCTAATAAGAACTCCTATTTATTAAAAAAAAGTTTTATAGTAAACAAAAATGTAGATATACATTAATTAAATAAAAAGACACACATAAATTGAGGATTTGTAGTCTTAAACATAGATAACAATGCAATAATCATCTTATTTATAAAAAAAGAATAATAATACATTGATTACTGTGCTGGCTATGCATACATACACTTTAACTATGACAACATTCTATTAAAAAAAATGAGAAGATGTTTATAGGCAAAGTCTTATAATAAGAAGATAAATTAAATTGATACAAAATAATCATTAATTAAAATTTTTAATAAAAATAGAAATATTTATTGTGATTATATGAAAATTTCTTTTAAAATGAAAGATATCAAATTTTAAATAAGATGAAACAATTGAATTATGAATATAATTTAGTAATGGATATATAGCAAATATATATATTGAGGGTTTTAGCAAACAACAGCACTGATCTTGTTCTTTAAGCAAGCAGATTGGTCCAGGTTCTGTGGGCAGGGTGGCGGCTTCTTGTATCATGCACGATTGCTAATGGCGGATTGTTCTTTTCTTTTAGTTTCTATTTTCGAAAAAAAGGAAAGAATTCAAGGACATTACGTATATACCTCTGCATGTAGTCCTATCCGGGAATGTTGTTAGAAAAGGATGCGTAAAAAGTGAAAAAATCTAGTAGTTTAAGTTCCGATTCCGCAACGTTCTCCACATGCAAGCGCCATCGAAAGGCATTCAAAGCGAGCACTGTACAAACAGGAAAAGTGAACCATAAAAATACTGATAACCCACGTTACATTTAGGCGCAGCTTTTTATCCATTTCTAACTAACAACTAACATACTAGCTCCGAAGCTATAAATACCCCCTTAGTAGGCTCTAAGTTCCACCATCACATTCTTCTAGTTCCCAACGTCTCTTAATTAAGCCTCTCGTCTCCCTATATCTGATTCTCACTTTTTTACTTGCAGAAACAAGAACAGAATGACAAACTCACTGAATCATCATTTTTCAATCGTTACACTTCTATTTCTAATCATTTCCTTTACTGCATCATCATCTTTAGCAACTGCTTCTCAGTATAATGTGTTAAGTTATGGTGCTAAACCTGATGGTACAACAGACTCAACCAAGGCCTTTGTTGCTGCTTGGAACCAAGCCTGTAGCTCCTCTAGTCCAGCAACCATTTATGCTCCAGCCGGAAGGTTCGCTCTTCGAAATGTAAAGTTTCAGGGTCCATGCAAGAACAATGCAATCACTGTTCGTATAGATGGCACTCTTGTGGCTCCATCAAACTATGAGGTTATAGGAAATGCCGGAAACTGGGTTTTGTTTGAGCAGGTTAATGGGGTTACCGTCTCTGGTGGAGTGCTAGATGGACAAGGTGCCGGCTTATGGGCATGTAAGGCCTCAGGCAAGAGTTGTCCCAATGGTGCCACGGTATGTGAAGAAGTGCAAAACCTTAGTCGAAGCTTGTTAGTTATTGTTATGTAATTTTAGTGGATAAAAATCAATCGTGTATAAATGTAACTGTTTCTTGCTTATGTGCAGACTCTACAATTCTCCAATTCTAACAACATTATGATCAGTGGATTGGCATCTCTAAATAGCCAAATATTCCACATTGTCATATATAACAGCCACCGAGTCAAAATTCAAGGAGTTAAGGTCTCTGCCTCCGGCAACAGCCCGAACACTGATGGTATTCATGTCGAAAAGTCGACCGGCGTCACAATTTTGAGCTCCAAAATAGGCACTGGCGATGACTGTGTCTCTATTGGTCCCGGTACAACCAACCTTTGGATTGAAAATGTTGCATGTGGCCCTGGACATGGAATCAGGTATAGAAAACACAACCAAAGAAATGTATCTGTAACCCTTTTCCCTTTTGCAGTATACTTAGTATTGTTGAACGCGGAGCTAATAAGTTAAGCATATGCGGTTGATGCAGTATTGGGAGTTTGGGGAAGGAACTTAAGGAGCCTGGTGTACAAAATGTGACAGTTAAATCCGTTACATTTACTGGTACTCAAAACGGGGCAAGAATTAAGTCATGGGCCAGACAAAGCAGCGGTTTTGCCAGGAACATAGTTTTCCAACATATTCTCATGAACAATGTCCAGAATCCCATTATTATCGACCAAAACTACTGCCCCGACAACCAAAATTGCCCTGGTCAAGTAGGTTCTCTTCTGTAACTAGCTAATCTGTCACTGTCCAGATTGCAATTTAGAACCTTTTAGACTAGGTAGCTGGTTAAGTTATCTTGTTATATTTATGTTGTGTTTTTTCAATCGAGCAGGCTTCTGGAATTAAAATCAGTGATGTGACATACCAAGACATCCATGGAACATCAGCGACAGAAGTTGCTGTGAAATTTGATTGTAGTACAAAGAATCCGTGTACTGGCCTTAATTTGGAAGATGTAAAACTCACATACAAGAACCAACCTGCCGTTTCGTCTTGTAAGAATGCTGATGGAGGAGCTACTGGATCCTTACAGGCCAATAGCTGTCTGTGAGGACCCAAAATTCCTTTATTCATTATGGTGCATTGTAACCATCTTATTCATCTAGGATTCCACAATTATTTGCCCTTGTGGTCTTATTTTGAGGCCAAGGCATACATGCAAATTAGCAGAAAGTTATACTAAGACAAAGTGATGTTAGTAAATAATTTGTACTTTGTATTGCTTACTAAGTTATAGTATATATTTAGATTATATTTCTTAGATGAGCCTATGGCCCCTCCAAAAAAATTGCGATAGCTTGGAACCCTACTCTTATAGGAGAAATGATACTTACAATCTCATTGAACTATATCTTTCTCTTGTAATTTACGTAGATTCCCTATAAAAATATATAATTAATTTTTACTTTTTACCCAAATGTTGCATTATATTTTTAAATTGAGTTCATAATTTTCAGCAATGTGATCTTTTAAACTTATATGGGTAGATTAACAGTATCGTAACAAGATATCAAACTTTAATTAATGTCTTCTAGTTCAGATTAAAATAGTCATGATATCATCCTTTATCATAATCAATAATATGGACTTCAGGATAAACGATCAATATATTTACCTTTCTTTTACTTGGAGAAAGAGAAAGATATATTGAAATACACTTCACGATGGATAGCAATTATGGCGAAAATCTATTCACATGGAAACTTTTCAAACATACATGTACGCCTAAAACAAGGAAGGTCGTAACAAAGGATTAATTGTTGATTTAATGTGACGAACCTTACTCCACTAACAGCACCCAAGGGAACAAAATCAGCTGCGATACCATCAGCAGAACCCAAAGCGATTGATCCCGCAGAGACACCGTTAGCCCCCCGAAGGTCTCAACGAGTCAGGAAGGGAGCAGAGGTTCTAGAAGATTACGTGTTGGGTTAAAACAAATTCTGTTAGACGAATCAGTTACAGAGGTGCTATAAGTATTCTAAAGGTAGAAAGGATAGGACAGAAAATTGCTTGTAATAACTTGGTCTTATCTTCTTCTTCGCTGAGCACTACTCTGTGATTAGCTTTTCTCTTCTCAATTCCTCTGTATTCTGCCTGTTACCCAGATATTGCTATCGAATTTCCAGTAAAATCAAATTCCCTAAGCTTCAGTCAATTTACTCTCGCAAATCTTTCTGTCACATAGAACATTTGGTGCTTTCATTCCCGATACTCCCCTCCATGGCTGATAACACACGCCTTGCTAAGCTTGATTCTTCCGTTTCCAAACTTCAACTCGATTTTGCATCCCAATCGACCACCTTGAACTCCCTTCAATCCACTGTCCAAAATCAACAATCCACCATGCTGGATCTCAAATCCCAAATGGAAGACATCAGTCGTCAACTCATTCACCTTGGCCAATTGTTCAAAGGCAAACGCCAAGAATCCGAACCACCTCCTGACACCCCACCGTTTGGCTCTTCCAAACCAGGCCCCCACCGCACCTACTCCCCAGCTCCCGACACCGACCTTGAATTTCCTTTTAAACCACAAGCTGCTCGCGTCGAGTTGCCTAAATTTGACGGCACCGACCCCGAATCTTGGCTTTTTAATGCCGATGAGTTCTTTGATTTCTATGACACCGAGGACACCATTCGCATCACCATGGCGGCTTTTCACTTCGAGGGCAAGGCCCGCCGCTGGTATCGTTGGATGAAAACCAACAAACAACTCTCCGGCTGGGACCAATTCAAAAAATCATTGGTTAAGCGTTTCAAATTTACTACCCTTGAGGAACCCCAGGGACTTTTAGCAAAAATCTCCCAAACTTCCTCTGTCGAGGATTACCAGACCAGGTTCGAAACCTTATCTAACCAAACCGTTGGCCTTCCTCCTTCCTTCTTCGTCGACTGCTTTATCTCCGGGCTTCGCCCCGATATCAAGAATGAAGTGCTTTCTTTCCGACCCACCTCCCTTAATCACGCCATCAGTCTCGCCCGCCTCCAAAAAGCTAAGTTAGCTGAAACCCGCCGGCTGTTGCTTAAATCCATGCCCGGCTCTTATATGGATCGCAAACCCATTACCCCCGGCCTGCTTCCTTCCCCATCACATCCCATTCCAGGCCCTCTCAAACTTTCCCCTGCTTGATCCACCCACCCGATCCGACCCTTGTCTACCCTCCGCTTGACCCAATCGGAAGCGCAACGTCGCCGGGAACAAGGATTATGTTTCTATTGCGATGACAAGTTTACCAGGGGTCATAAGTGCAATAAACCTCAATTTTTCTTTCTTGATGACAACTCCCCTGATGTCTCTGATCCACCCTCCCTCGACTTCCTACCATATTCTCCACCCACCCCTGAGCCCGACGCCCCCGATTTACCTTCCCCTGTTGTGGCACCTGCTTCTCCATCACCCTCTACCCCACAAACTATTATTTCTTACAACGCCATGTCTGGTTGTTTGTCTCCGTCCACCTTGCGATTCTTAGGCCAAATCCAGAGCCATTCCGTTCAGGTGTTGTTGGACGACGGCAGCACCCATAACTTTATTCAAAGCCGCATTGCTCATTTTTTGGGTCTAACAATCAATCCTTCCTTTTCCTTCCCTGTTTTGGTGGGCAACGGCGAGAGTATTCACAGTGAGGGCAAAATTTGCAATGTCACCTTACAAATCCAAGGCACTGCTATTCAAACGGACTTTTACGTCCTTCCCCTCCACGGCTCCGACATTGTCCTTGGTGTTGCTTGGCTCGCCACCCTTGGGCCGGTTGTCACCGATTACTCTACCTCCACTTTCAAATTCTGCCTTGGCCCCTCCACCATTTCTTGGACTGGCATTTCCAGTTCCAGTTCCAGTCCCCAACCAATTCAGCTCAACTCCTTGCGCCGCACCCATGCCACGGGCGCTGTTGCTGCCTATTATAGCCTTCAGATCCAATTTCATCCACCCCCTTTACCGACCTCACACCCCTCTGCCTTTGCTCCTCTTCTCCACCAATTCAATGATATTTTTACCAAACCCAGCGGACTACCATCCTCTCGGCCCACAGACCATTCCATTCACCTCACCCCTACTTCTTCCCCCATTAATGTTCGTCCTTACCGTTACCCCCATTTCCAGAAACATGAGATCGAGAAACAAGTCTCGGAGATGCTCAGCGAAGGAATTATTCGACCAAGTACCAGTCCCTTTTCTTCCCCTGTGTTGTTGGTCAAAAAGAAGGACGGCACCTGGCGTTTTTGCGTCGATTACCGGGCGCTCAATGCCATCACGATTCGCGATCGCTTTCCAATACCTACTGCTGATGAATTGTTTAACGAGCTTTTTGGGGCCAAGCTGTTCTCCAAGCTTGATTTACTTGCCGGCTTCCATCAAATCCTGATTCGCCCTGAGGATGTGCCCAAGACGGCTTTCCGGACTCATGAAGGACACTACGAGTTTCTCGTAATGCCTTTCGGCCTTACGAACGCTCCTTCCACCTTCCAAGCCACCATGACCGGTATCTTTAAGCCTTACCTCCGTCACTTTGTACTCATTTTTTTTTATGATATTCTTGTCTACAGTCGTACTCTGCCCGAGCACCTTCATCATCTGCAACTTGTCTTCGAGACCTTGCGCACACATCGCCTGGTAGCCAAAGAGAGCAAGTGTGTCTTCGGCCAATCAAAGATTGAGTACTTAGGCCACATAGTCACTGCAAATGGTTTGGAAGTTGACCCAAGTAAGATCTCTGCTATTCAAGACTGGCCTGTCCCGACCGATGTCAAGGGGGTTCGCGGCTTCCTTGGATTAGCCTGCTATTACCGCCGGTTTATTCGCGGTTTTGCTCGGATCGCTTCCCCACTTTCGGACCTGTTAAAAAAAGACGGCTTCCAGTGGACCGAGGCCACACAGTCGGCTTTTCACCAGCTCAAGGACTCTTTGAGCAATGCTCCCCTGCTCGCCCTCCCAAACTTCTCTTCCCCTTTTACTATTGAAACCGATGCTTCAAGCACAGGGATCGGCGCTGTTCTCCTCCAGCATGGACGGCCAGTAGCCTTTTACAGTCAAAAGTTATCCCCCAGAATGCAGGGCTCGCCGGCCTATCACCGGGAAATGTATGCAATCACCCAGGCTGTCGGTAAATGGCGCCAGTACCTCTTGGGACGACGGTTCTCGATTGTCACAGATCAAAAGGCCCTTCGGAACCTCACGGCGCAAACTATACAGACACCTGAACAACAACATTGGTTATACAAACTCGTGGAATATGATTTTGAAATCCTTTACCGGCCGGGTAAACTGAATACTGTCGCGGATGCATTGTCCCGCGCTCCAGCGAGCTGCTTCTTGTCTATATCGGTTCAGAGTTATGGCCGGCTTGAGGAATTTCGTGCTCTGAATGCCTCCAATCCTGAGTTACTACAGCTTAGGCAGAAGGTTGCCGCCGAAGACCCCCGCTATCGTCACTATATGATCCATGATGGGCTCCTTTTCTTTCGCAAGCGCTTGGTGGTCCGTAATATCCCTCTCTTACGGACGGCCATACTCGATGACTTCCATTATTCTGTCATTGGAGGACATGCCGGGGTCACTCGTACCTTTCACCGAGTGGCGGCAAATTTTTTTTGGCCCTCCTTACGGCGAGATGTGTACCAATTTGTGAAGGAATGTTTAAAATGTCAGACCATGAAATCTTCCCAACTATCTCCGGCGGGCTTACTCCAACCCTTACCGCTGCCGGAACAAGTCTTTGAGGAGGTCAGCATGGACTTTATTACTGAGCTACCGCCATCCTTCGGCAAAACTGTCATCTTTGTCGTCGTCGACCGATTATCAAAATTTGCTCATTTCTTTGCCCTGCCCAGCCACTTTGACAGTCGCAAGTTGGCAACGGTATTCTTAGACGGAATTGTTAAATTACATGGCATACCAACCAAAATTGTCAGTGACAGGGATCCGTTGTTTTTGAGCAAATTCTGGGAGGAATTAACCAAGCTGCAAGGAACGACAAGGGCTTTAAGTTCGGCTTACCATCCCGAGTCCGATGGCCAAACAGAGGCGGTCAACAAGGTATTAGAAATGTACTTGCGTTGTTTTGTTGCTGACACTCCCCACACTTGGTTGCCATTACTTCCTTGGGCTGAGTATTGGTACAATACTTCCTACCATAGCTCGGCCGAAATGACCCCATTTCGTGCGCTGTATGGACGGGATCCACCTACACTGATACGATACATTCCCGGCACTGCCAAGCTTACTACCGTGGACCACGAACTATCCAAACGCGACCACATCTTGGCACAGCTGAAGCAAAATTTGCTTAAAGCCCAAACCAGAATGAAGAACCAGGCTGACAAGCATCGTCGGGACGTCTCCTATGAAGTCGGCGACTGGCTTTTTGTCAAGCTGCAGCCTTACCGCCAACTATCCCTGAAATTGCATCACAATCAAAAACTCGGGCCACGATATTTTGGACCATTCCAAGTCCTCAAGAAGATTGGCACAGTAGCCTACAAACTGGACTTGCCTCCCTCATCGCGAATCCATCCCGTTTTTCATGTATCAGTCCTCAAGAAATGCATCGGCACTCCACAGTCTCAGAGTATTCCTCTGCCTCTTATTGACTCCTCCCATGCGCTACTGCGTACACCGTCCCACATTTTGGCTACCCGACAACTGGAAGTTGACGACAAGACCGAGCCACAAGTGTTAGTACAATGGGAAGGCATAGATGCCACGTCCGCAACCTGGATGCCAGCTGATGAGTTTCGACGCACATACTCTGACTGGAACCTTGAGGACAAGGTTATTTTTGCAGGAGAGGGCAATGTGACGAACCTTACTCCACTAACAGCACCCAAAGGAACTAAATCAGCTGCGATACCATCAGCAGAACCCAAAGCGATTGATTCCGCAGAGACACCGTTAGCCCCCCGAAGGTCTCAACGAGTCAGGAAGGGAGCAGTGGTTCTAGAAGATTACGTGTTGGGTTAAAACAAATTCTGTTAGACGAATCAGTTACAGAGGTGCTATAAGTATTCTA
>JANZXV010350413.1:0-11708 GCA_027576455.1 Erythroxylum roigii
TATTTGTTATCATCAAAAAGGGGGAGATTGTTAAGTCAAAATGACTTTACGTAAATGATTTTGATGAAGAACAAATATTAATGAAAGAAGAAAGTAAGACGGAAGCAGAAGCATATGAGACGGAATAAACAAATACCAATCAGACGGAAGTACAAAGCAATAGTCAGACGATAAAAAGACAAACAGAAGCATAAACGAAAATCAGACGATGAAAAGTTAGACGGAAGCGCAAATAAACAGACAGACGGAAGAAAAGCAGATGGAAGCGTAAAAACAAAAGCAGACGGAAGGCGCAAACCTTGTAATCGGATGGAAGATGTAAGGCGGAAGAAACAAATACAAATCAGAAGGAAGTACAAAGCAATAGTCAGACGATAAAAAGACAGACGGAAGCACAAATAGAAATTAGACGATACAAAGTGAGATAGAAGTGCAAATAAAAAGACAGAAGGAAGAAAAGCAGGCGGAAGCACAAAACTAAAAGCAGACGAAGTGCAAAAACAAAAAGCAGATGGAAGCGTAAAAACAAAAGCAGACAAAAGGTGCAAACCTAGTAATCAGACGAAAGATGTAAGACGGAAGGACCGATACCATGACGGTTTTAAAATCAGCTTGATTTAGTTACAGAACTAGACTGAATAACTGATTCTTCAAAGATCAAGAAGTTGTTATCAAAAAGTGGTTGAAGACGAAGGCTATAAATATGCGTCGGAGTCGAAGACTGCATAAGTTAGTGATTTTAAGAAATCTCATTGTGCGAAAAACTAGAGCAATTATCTTCTGTAACATTAGCTCAAAATATTATTTCAATAGAGAGAAAAGCAGGTAGCCTGAAGAGGCCAAGAGAAGAAGAATACTTGGTGTAAGAGACCTGAAGAGGTTCAGTATCAAAGAATACTTGTAACATGCTATGAGATAGTGAAATCTCAGAAAAATCTCTAAGGACTGGACGTAGGTAAACCAGGATAAATCTGCTGTGTCTACATTCTCTCAACTCTCAACTCTCTCTTACTTTGAAATTTTTATATTACTGTTTTCATACAAGAAATTTTGAAAGGGGATTAGCAAAAAGAATACACAATTCAACCCCCCATTCTTGTGCTTATAGCGTCTATTAAGTCTTGTATTAACGTGTGATTCACTTCAATATTTCCTCTGAATAAGAGTTAAGTGCCATTGAATTTCTCATTTTTATATTCAGTTAATTTATTTTGATTCTTTTTTAATTTTATTTATTTAATTAATTAATCGTAAACCTCCACTTTGTTTTGTTAATTTAAATTACTAATTTAGTTTTTAGTTCTACTAAGATTCGACCTAGTTCTATGATTATTACAAGAGTGTAGAGAATCATAATTAATATTAAGGGCTCTAATAACCCGATAAAATTTAAGGGCTTTAATAACTGGATAAAAATTTTGGCTCCATTATTGAGGAAATATTTTAGTTTTTAAATTTATTTGCATTATCTTACAATTTACTGCTAATCTCTTGTCATGTATGACTCGTTTTTCTCAAACAGGTAAATTGCAATATAACTTAGAAATTGACAAGATAGCATGTCGTTTAAGAAAAGAAACTAAGCAAGGATGCAGTCATCCACCTTCAGAAGTGTAAGTTAAGATAACTATAACAATTGGTGAAGATTCTAATTTCCAAGAAGTTGAAGGAAAAATGACAAATCCTAACACTAGAATGCTGCAGGGGTTAGCAATAACAAATTTTAATCAGCAACTCTTATGCATATGATTTCTAGATGCTGAGGTAGATTTCAAATTAAAAATTGGATTGATTCACTTACTCCCTATTTTTCATGGTCTTACAGGTGAAGATGCACATAAACACATAAAAGAATTTCATGTTGTTTTTCCTATAATGAAGCCCTAAGGAGTGGTCAAAAAAAAATTCTCTGAGCCTTTTCATTCTCATTAAAAGATAAGGCCCAAAAATGGTTATATTATATTGTCTTAGTTAAAATATGGAATGAGATGAAAAGGCTCTTCTTGGAGAAGTTCTTTTCTACATCAAAAACAACCAATATTAGAAAGGACATATATGGGATAAGACAATTCACTGATGAAACATTGTATGAATATTGTGAGAGGATGATCGAGATATGTGTTATATGCCCATACCATCAGATTTTTGGCCAACTTTTGATTCAGTATCTTTATGAAGGACTCTTGCCCATAGATAGGAGTATGGTAATTATAGGTAGGTGAGGATCTTTGGTGAACAAAATACCATTAACATCCAGAAAGTTGATAAAAAATATGGTAAAAATTTCTCAACAGTTTGGGACAAGGATGGATGGAGCTGTTAAGCGTGTGAATAAGGAAAGTAATATGAACCTTAGGCGTAAAATTTTGGATTTGACTACCCTATTTCATCAAATTGCTGTAAGTCAATTACAATCAGCACGAGTGTGCTAAATATGCTCATTCTCTATATATCCTACGGACATATGCCTTACATTGCAACAAGACTCCCTTCAAGAAGTTAGTGCAGTAAGAGGATTTCCTAGTTAACCTCAACAAAAATATAACCCTTATTCCAATCATTATAACCTAGGATGGAGGGATCATTCGAAATTTATCTATGGAAATCAAGGAGGGAAATAAAGATATCAAACTCATAATTTCAATAGACAACCTCAAGATCCTAGATATGCCTAGTCTCAATCTTCAAATTTAGGTATGTCTTTGGATGAAATTGTAAAAGCATTTGCGACTAATACTCAACAATATCAGAAAGGTGGAAATCAGTATACCACTTTTAGATGCCATCGAGGAAATATTGAAATATATAAAGTTCTTAAAAGAAATATGCATAAATAAAAGAAGGTTAAAGGGTAAGGATAATATAATTATAAAGAAGAATATATCAACTGTGATAAATAGGAAACTACAAGAAAAAAGGTATGTTTACACCTTCGTTTGTCATTGGTGATAATAAAATTGAGCGTACTATGCTAGACTTATATGAATCTATTACTGCCAAGCCATCTCAATTTACTGAGCTTTAAATTTAAATTCTTTGCAAGAAACTAATATGATTATTCAGCTAGTTTATCATTCTTATATGCGTCTTATTGATGTTGTAGAGGATGTTTTACTCCAAGTTAATGGTTTGATATTTCTAGTGGACTTATACATTTTAAAAATGGATGGAGATAGTGTTGAACATGTAGTTTAAATTTTGTAAACAAAGTTGTTTTTGAAGACAACCAAGAAAAAATTCGATGCTGACAAGGGTTCTCTTCCTATAAAGTTTGATGAAGAGATAATGAAGTTCAATATTTTTAAAGAAATGAAGTATATTAATGATTTTCAATATGTTTGTCATATGGATATTTTTTTGATTCATTTGTTAAAGAAGAAAGCGTTGATGATGTGTCAAAGTTTAACCCTAAACTAGAAGTGAACGAGCAAGTTGATGAAACTTGTGATTCAATATGTTTATCATATGGATTTTTTTTTTTGATTCATTTGTTAAAGAAGAAACTTTTGATGATGTGTCAGAGTTTAACCCTAAACTAGAAGTGAACGAGCAAGTTGATGAAACTTGTGAAGTTTTAGAATCATTATCAGTGATGCTAATAGATTCAAAAACTTTTAATGCTAAGATTATTATAACTCACAAAAAAATGTTGCCTTCTATTTTTTAGACTCTGAAGATACAACTGAAGGCTTTATCTAATCATTTAAAATATGTTTATTTAGGGGAAGGAGAGTCATTACCTATGATCATCTCAAAAGGTTTAACTGTAGGGCCATAGGAAAGGTTAGTAGCACTACTTATACAAAACTAACATTGGTTAGGCATTAGCAGACATAAATGGCATTAATCTAACAATTTGCATGTACCAAATTCTTTTAGAAGAGAATGCTAAGCTAATAAGGGAACCCGAAAGAAGACTCAATCCAACAATAAAATATGTGGTAATGAAAAAGATTCTAAAACTTTTAGATGTAGGTATAATCTATCCATTCTCGGATAGTGAGTGGGTAAGCCTAGTGCATGTTGTGCCAAAGGAAATTAGGATAACAATGATATGAAACCATAATGATGAGTTGGTACCAATGAGGGTACAAAACGGTAGTGAATGTGTACAAACTTTGGAAAGCTTAACTTAGCCACCAGAAAGGACATTTCCCATTACCCTTTGTAGATCAAATATTAGAATGACTTATGGGTAAATCATGTTTTTACTTTTTGGATGGTTTTTCAAGTTACTACCAAATAGTAATTACACAAGAAGACAAAAAAAAAAGACTACCTTTACATGCCCTTTTCTGACGTATACCTTTAGGTGAATGCCTTTCAGTCTTTTTAAAGCTCCGGGTACATTTCAAAGATGCATCCTGAGTATATTTTTTTGAGTATATTGAGAATTACATTGAGTTATTTATGGATGATTTCATTGATTATGGAGATTCAATTGATGATTGCTTAAACCATTTATCTAAGTTCACAAAAGATGCCTTGAAACGAATTTGCTATTGAATTATGAAAAATGTCATTTTATGGTTGATGAAGGCCTCGTCTT
Source organism: Erythroxylum roigii (assembly GCA_027576455.1). NCBI lineage: Eukaryota > Viridiplantae > Streptophyta > Magnoliopsida > Malpighiales > Erythroxylaceae > Erythroxylum > Erythroxylum roigii. Next base: position 4,550 of record JANZXV010350413.1, read on the forward strand.
AGGACATGAAATTCCATCCAGGGGCATAGAAGTTAATAAAGAAAAGGTGGATTTAATAGGGAACTTACCTTACCCTATAAATATTCAGAAAGTTTGATCTTTTTTTGGACATGCAAGATTGTATTACAGGTTTATTAAAGATTTTTTCCAAGATTACAATAGCCTTTTCAAATTTGTTGCAAAAAGACGTTCCATTTGAATTTGGAAAGGATTGTAAGGAAGCTACTAAAATACTTAAGGCATTATTGACAAGTACGCCTAGTATTCAGCCACCAAATTAGGATTTAACTTTTAATATCATATGTGATGCTAACAATTATACTGTGGGAGTTATTTTAGGTCAAAAGATTAGGAAACAATGATAAGTCAATTAAAATACATATTTGTTGGACTTAATATTTATTGAATTGTGAAATTGTGTTCATAAATTAACGAAATTATTTGTTAAATAATTGCAGGTGGTTTTTAATTCCGTAAAGACGAAAAAGGATCGAAAAGAGGAAAAATATGGAAGAAATCTCAATTCTGCAAAATTCCAGAATTTGTCTCCAACTAGAACACAAATGTCCAAGATCTGCTGGACTTCTTTTCAAGATGTCTTCTACCGAAATTAAAATACTACCTAATCTGGATCAAATCAAAACAAGAAAAAGAAGAGATTGACATGAAAGAGGATGCTTGGAGTTGCTGCACTTATTTATTCATGTATTGGGGGCTGCCGTAGATGAGCTTAGCAACAGATTAGATTAGGTTTTATCATAGGGTAGATTAGGTTAGATCATCGTTTTCTGTTTTCTCTTTGACATTGCCGCACTTGATTTTTCTTCTTATTTTACCAGCATCATCGACGCACCTTCTCCTTTGATTTTCCAGTTGTTGATTTCTTGTGTTTAAAATAACAGCATCGCATTCTATTATTCTTTTCTATTGGCTGCCGCTTATGTTTTTCTTCTTATTATTCTGGAACATCATCATCGTAATTCATATGTGATTGCCGCACGTGGACGTCCTTCTTGGTTTTCTTTATTCCAGCAATCATCGCACATCATCTTTTCCAAGGCTGGCACATCTTTATTTTCTCTTGTTTATGTTATTAATCCATCAGCTCATCGCAAATCGACGCACAACCTCATCTTTCTTCTGCCACAAATCACTTTGTTTTCTTTCTTGTTCCAGACACATCATCGTCGCACATCTCCACCCTTGCAATTAATTTTCTTCAATTGTTTAAACAACATCAACGCACCATCAAACCTTGGTTGCCGCAATTTCATTCTTCTCTTTGGTTCATGTTGTTGAAGTTCCAACAGTGTCATCGCATCTCATCATTCTTGGCTATTGCAATTTCATTTAATTAGTTTTCTTGATTTAATTATTCTGAACATTCCAATTAGTTTAATCATAGATTTAGGTGCTTTTAGTTAATTTAATTTCTTGTTTATTTGTCTTTAAGTTTCTGCATAGATTTCAATTAGGGATTTTTAATATTTTCAATAAAAATCAGTTATGGAGTTTGTTTCTTTTATTGTTTCTTTTAAATTCAATTTAATTATGCTTAATTAATTTTCTTGTCGACTTAATTATTTCAATTTGCAATTTCCTTTGATTTTTATTTTTATCGCTGTGACAAAACCCCCTCGCTATTTTCGTCTGAACTAGTTGACTTTTATCGTTAAAGATTCCTCGTGGGAACGATATCCGCTTACCGCTACTACATTAATTTTTTTTATCGGAAGTGATTTCTTTTATATTTGGTTGCAGGCGACAGCATCACCAAACAAAGTCATGTTTCCTATTATGCTTTAAGAACATTTAATGTTGCACGGTGTAATTATTTTACAACTAAGAAGGAGCTTTTAACAATGGTTTTTGCATTAGAAAAATTTAGATCTTATTTGCCTGGATCTAAAGTTAATATGTATTATAACTATGTAGTATTAAAATAGCTTTTAGCAAAGAAAGAGTCCAAATTGAGGTTAATATTATAGATTTTGCTACTTCAAGAATTTGATTTAATAAAATGGATTAAAATGGAGTATAAAATTTAGTAAAAGACCATCTAAGTAGGTTAACAAGAGAAGAAAATATGTTACCTATTTCTAAAATTTTCTTAATGCAAACCTTGTTAATTATTTAGTTATTGAAACATTAATTAATAACCTTAGTAATTCTAGGAAGGAAAAATAAGGAATGAGGAAAAATATTTTGTTTGGGATGAACCATACTTGTGGAAGATCTACTTTGATCAAATTATTAGACGTTGTGTGCCAGAGGATGAACAATATTCTATCTTAACATTTTTTCACAATTATGAATGTGGTAGTCACTTTGGCCCCAAACAAACTGCTAGAAATATACTGAGAGACTGTGTTAAGAGATGCTTATGATTTTTGTAAAAGTTGTGACAGATGTCAAAAGACGGTACATTATCTTATAGAAATGAAATGCCTCAAACCCCTATTCTTGTACTTGAGATATTTGATGCATGGGGTATTGGTTTTATGGGCCTTTTTCCTTTATCTAATGGTTTTTCTTATAGAATTTGCTCGTTTATTTTTTTTGAAGTGGGTAATAAAAAAATACCAAGATTGGTGATTCTACAATTGTTGTGCTTTTATAATGTCTAATATTTTTAATACATTTGGAGTTCTCCAAGCCATTATTAGTGATTAAGGAAGCCATTTTAATAGTAGAGCAATGAAAATTTTATTAAAAAGTTTGGAGTGCATCATCGAGTAGCTACCACATACCATCCACAAACAAATAGACAAGCAAAAGAATTAAATATAGAAGTAAAATCTATTTTGGAAAAACTGTGAATCTTAGTCAAAAGGATTGGAGTTTATGTCTAAACGATGATCTTTGGTTGTACATATAGCCTACCAAAAATCGATACGAATGTTTTCTCATTGATTATTTTTTGGTAAAGCTTTTTATTTACTAGTAGATATTTGATGCAAACCTTTTTAGACGGTGTAACATTGTAACACGGATTTGGAAAAAGTTGGGGAGGAAAGAAAATTACAATTGTAAGAGATAAAGAAACTAAGGTTGGACAATTATGACAATTCGAGAATTTACAAAGAGAAAACAAAATTGTTTAATGATAATATGATCAAGAGGAAAATTTTTGAGCTAGGACAGAAAGTGTTATCGTATAATTCTTAATTAAAGCTTATTCCAGATAAGTTACGTTCTAAATGGCTTGGCCCTTTTATTATCACTAATATATTTCCTCATAGTACAGTGGAAATAAATAGTTTGAATAGATTATAACCATTTTATGAGAAGTTGACAGTTTTAAGTATGATGGATTTTGAATTGGAACTTCCCTAATACTTAGAAATTTGAGAAGGAAAAGCCTTGTCAAGTATAATAATGGTAGACAATTTTACGTTTTGGGATGTAACCTAAACTATGTATCTTTTCCTAGTTTTGTTTTAGTTATATATAGTTTTCATTTGGTTTTTTTTTTATAATTTAGTTTTTTGGCTTAAGGGGAAACGAGTCTTAAAAGTCTAGAATACTAAAATTCATAAGGCAAGATTTGGAATGTATGCTAATGAATTTATATTACTGGGTCGAAGAGCTAGATTTATAAGGTTTCTTGGTAGGAAGTTAGTGGAGGAGTGTTGGAGGTAGTGCTTAAGATTTTGCACTACCTTTTTCCTTTTGGTTAGTAAGAGATTTCTAATGAAAATCTCTAGTTCTGTATATAACATTTTCGTATTTGTATAAAATTTACTGATTTACCAAAAAAAAATCATAAGGCAAGATCATGCTTTATGTAATTCAGTTGTTAAGATTAAAGACTCAAAATTTTAGAATACTAAAATTCATCAGACGAGATCACGTCTTATCAGATTAGCATTCTAGAATGGAACCTGATAGTTGTAGATTGTATAATGTTTTAGTGGGTAGTATAGTAGATGTTTAGTTGTTAAATTGAAATGCTTTAAATGGAGAGAACAAGGCAGCTGTCAAGCTGTTCAATTACTTAGTGAGGTTGTTGATTTTAGCCTGCAATGTTGTCACTAAATCTACTGTAATCATTCCTTTTGGATCCAAGAAGGTTGACTGTTGTCTACTTCGTTCTGATGTCTAAAGACAACTATTGTTCTCCATCTCTTTAAATAAATTGTTTGTCACTTCCATTGGTGGTCGTGAAATTCCTTGATGATAAATCCTTAGGCTCATAAAGTCCATGAGGGTCCTCTACTCTACATGATGTATTTCCTCCATCATCATTCTATCTCTTTTTGGCATTTAACTTTTCAGATTCTTCATTGTTGCCTTGTGGAAATTGATGTATCTTCTACTTTGCACCCAAACATCCTTCTCTTTTTTTATAAATTTTTGTGATTGAGTACCACAATCACAAGAAAGGGAAATAATTCCTTAAATCAAAGGAATTCAAAAAGTCCTAAACTAATTCTTCGGCAACGGTGCCAAAAACTTGTTGAGCAAGTTTTGCCTAATATAAATCTCTCAATATCCCACGAGTAATTAGCAAAAGTTGAATGAACCTAACTTTGTCTAAGGTTTTAAAATGTGATTTGAATGAAAAGAAATAATCAAAAATTAAATCAATCAAACAAAATTGAGCACTTAACCACTTAACAAATGAGCCGCCATAATAAAACAAGAATGATCAAATATGAAGTCTAGCATTTGTTTTAGGTTATTTTATTTCTTTAACCAATTTTGATTCAATTTAGTGTCCATCCTAAATTTTTAAAAGGTTGATTATTCTCTCTCAAGACTAATCATTTAACCCCAATTAATAATCCCTAATTGATAACAAAATTCTAGATTTGCAATCTCTTGATTGATAAAAAACAACTTAACATTTTCAACAAGTTCTTAAGCAATCAATCGGATCATCAAGTTCTCAAACAAGATCTTTCTTCATATGATTATCAATTAGATACTTTTGTGACTTATTAGGTTAGTAACTCTCATTACCCAACCTAGTTAGATCACTTTCGACTTACTCTCTCGTTTTACTGTAAAAGCATAAGCAAACACAAATATCATGACACCCAAAACATTGCACTGAGATAAAAATGATCAAGTCACAAAATGAGCCAAGAACAAATCCTAATATGAAATTAAAACATGATTAATGTGTATAAAATCTTCCAATCCAGTTTGCACATCAAATTAATGAAAATAACAAAAGGAAAGAAAGAAAAATTGATTTTGACCTGAATCTGCAAATCTGGAAAATGTTGGACAACTAGTGCTCCTCTAGATCTTTCTTAAATTAATCTCAATTTGGTAAGATGGTGGCTGATTATTTTGGCCTGTTTTTGTTCTTTTATATCTTATGGTTAATTTTTGGGCTTAGCTAGGACATTTTGTTTCAAAAATAGACTAAAACATCAAAATATACAAAATAGGTCGCATTTGGAATGTCACGAGCCGGTACCACATCAGGCTCAAAACCACCGCCGCATACCCTGGCTAAGGACACTCACGGTATCCTCAATCCAACTATGCAAGGCTAACTGAATATCTTTTTTCTTTAAAAAATTTGGGCAGCACAATAACTGTATTTTAACAATCCCAAAATCTGCAAACAATTTTAAACAAACTTCTATGTTCACACCAAAAACTTTACCACAACTTCAAGACTTGAAAGTCCATTCAAAGCAACCTCAACCACGGTATCAAAGTTCATACATAAGGTCTTTTACAATGACAAAATTTATAAAATTATAAAACATATCAACATAACCAAAACAATAAAAATAGTAAAACGGTTCCTAAGCCACTATGCAACTAAAGTACAAAGTAGAAACTACCCACGTGCAGTAATATCCTAAAACTATCAAAAGACCACACGAATTACTCAGAGCTTCAAGCTCACTAAATTAACCTGCATGGTTGGAAAGCGGAGGGGACTGAGTACACTATGTACTCAGTGAGCAGGAAAAAACATAGATCACGAATAGAATTCGATACACACCAAGACGCTATAAATGACCTATAAAGTAAACATACAACACATAGAAAACACATAGCCCGGCCTATGACTCAACGTATACTAGCTAGGAACCATACATAAAAACATCATATGTATCCATCAAATCTTGACAAAAAACCAATATCAGGATAAGTTAAAACAATCATGTGTGACACCACTAGTCAGCCAAACTAATGTGCACACCCACCGATACTCGGTGTTGGCTCGGCTTTCATCCGTGGTGAGTCCAGACTACAGTTGACAAAAGCATCATGATCCTACGTGATGACCTCGTCAGTGTCTAAACCCTAGATGTGGAATCACCCGCAAGTCGCATAGAAAGATGTCGATATGGTGACTCGACTTTAATGTACCAACATCAATGGTACGGGGGTCGCTTAATCAGTTGTGCCTAGCACACGATTGGCCAATTGTTTCCCCACCAATCACAAAAATCATATACAGCAACTAAGTACAAAAATCAAGTAAGGCATTATGCCTTTATTTATCGGTTCAACCGATAAACTGAAACGTTATCATGGCTCTAAGCCAAAAGAGAACAAAAATAGGCATCATATATGACTCAATTATGCATATGTAAATTCCAAAACATTTTCTCATAAAATAAAAACTATCTTTTTGTACTCCAAATGTATAATTTTTCAAAACAATGCCATTTGTTAAATACCTAAACATGTTAGCATCCATTTGAAATTCAATTCTATCATATGTTTCTTAGGCTCAAAATTCACATACAAGTCATCATGCTTGTCTTAGGATGTTCTAATCCTATTTGAGAAATATGGTTTCCCTAACTCACCTCAAATAAGGTGTACACTTTCTTAACTTCAACAATCCTCGGTACGAGCTCCATGATTCACATCTCCTGAGCCTTTATACATAAAAAGACATACAATGAAAATACTACTTAAACATAAAATTCATATTTATGCACCATCACATTAGCTTCTCTTTTGCATTTTCTAAGGCATTTAATGCCTTGAATCCAATTCTTACTCAGTTCATAACATAATTAAGAACATCTTTATCCAAGCATATTAGGCCATTATTCATCAATCTAGGCAGCATTTCAAGTTCACTCTAAATAAACATGAAAGTGTTTTCCAATGCATACCATTATAAAGCCTTAAATCCTAAGCCAAGTTCACTTAGGCATTTTATCAAACACCT
>JANZXV010350541.1:0-11695 GCA_027576455.1 Erythroxylum roigii
TAAAGTGGTTTGCCAAATCCTAAGTGGGAGCTTAGGTAGAGGACGTAGGTCTTAGCACCGAACCTCTATAAAAATAGTGTTTTCTTTTCTTCCCTTCTCTTTACATCTAATTTTGTTTAAATTGTTTTGTGTGTACTAACTTCTGATTTATTGTAGAGCTTTACGAAAAAGTTTAAAGATCTATTCAACCCCCCCTTCTAGATCGTTTACACTCTCTACTAGTTGGCATGCATGGATCTTTAGAGTTTAGTTATTTTAGCCTTCTTCTTGTTAGGTTTTAGCCCTCTCTTTTTGCCTTATTCTTTTCAACTTCCTATTGGCTTTCCAACATTTCACATGCTCTTCTTGCTTCTTCTTAAATAGCTAGTTCATTTGATATAATGCATTTCTAGCAAGTGTACCTGGTTTCGCTCGGGAGTTCAGGTAGAGCTCCTACTTCCTTGCCAATTCTTTATACCTACTTTTTGTGTCTCGCCCCATATAGAGAATTTTTCTATTTACCTTGTTACCTTTTAAGGACTATTTTTTTAAAATTTCAATTATTTAGTCTATTCCTGATAAGTGTAAATTGCATCCATTTTTAGGGCCTAGTTTGATATTTGTTTAGCTGTTAATTCAATCATTTAGTATATGTTTAGGTTAGAATTGTGTTAGTTTGTTATTTATTTGTGTTTTAAGTGTTTTATGAGTTAGTGCAAGCTTTTAAGCTTAAATATTATGTTTTTTAGGAACCATGAGGTGTTTGCTAGTGTTTCAGGGTTAATATCGAAGAATAAAGGAGTTTTGAAGGGAACCCGAGCCGTAACATAGGCCCATAATTGTGGCATCATGTCAGAAGCTCTAGGAATGACCCACGATCGTGGCCTGCATGTCACAATCGTGATAAAAGGCTTAGATGTCAGCCACGATCGTGGCCAGTGTTGGACAGGAGCATAGGCGCTTACGAACTTCACATTTCAAGGGACTTTTTGGACCTTCTAAACCCCAAAAAAGCCCTAAGGTTACCCAAAACATAAAAGACTATTTAAAGAAAAGCAAGGGGAGAGAAAGAAGAGCTTTTTCGTGTAGCCACACTTGAAACCCTAAAGAGAGAATACCAAGAGAGAGAAAGAAGAAGAAGGAACAGGAAGAAGAGGAAGACGAAACTGACTTAGCATAGTTACCAGATTAGAAGGTTTTCCAACGTCGTTTCCTTCCATTGTCTATTCTAAGTCGTGTTTCCTTTTCATTTCAATTTTATTTATGTATAGAATTGAGATGGATAGTATGATGATAGGATTTGGAATATTGATGATATTCTAAACTATCCTTCGAGATTTTATTTTGATTTAATGATAATTTAATCGATTGTGTTTATTGGATGAATGTCGTGATTTGATTGCATTCTTACATGATTCAATAATAATTAAGAGGGTTAATTGAATGAAAAATGATTAAATCAAATTATTGAGAGTTAGGTGATTTAATAGAAACTGTGACAAATCATAATGGTAATTATATGGAGAGCGATCCTGTGTTATGTTTTGATAGTTTATTAGAGTGCTTCAAATCTAATTAGGGGTTTTGGATAATTTTTGAATTGAGGGATTGCAAATTCTATAATCTGATTAGGGTTTATAATTTAGGGTTCAATGGTTTTAACTTGAGAGAGAGTAATCAGCCCTAGGATAGTCTAGAACCGACACTTCATTGAAACATAATCGGCTAGGTTAGCATTAATGATAAGTAAAATTGCCTTTCTTATAAATTTGTAAATTCCTTAGGTTGATTTATATTGTGATTGCATATTGCTCACTTGTTAATACTTTTGTGTTTAATTTTTGATTTGATTGGTCGAATTCAATTCTTGTAATTAATTCCTATTGTATCATTTATTTTAAGTTTTACAGTTTTTCTGGCCTTAGATTTTAGAATTAGATTACTCCTACTCCTTATGTGATCGACACCTCTTATACTACAGTTACGACCCGTGTGCTTGCGGTATTTGAGGGCTTATAAATTTTAAAGCTTAAACAACAAGATCAAGTTTTTGGTGCTATTTTCGGGAAGGGTGAAGAATAGTTTAGTTCTCTTAGTCTAAGGTGTTTTAGTTAGCTTTAAGTTTTCCTGCTCTTCCCTTTTTTGTGTCCATTCTGTTGGCCCAAAAAAAAAATTTTTGGAATAAGCATGATTAGATTAATTTTGGAATATTAGTAGTGTATTTATGTTGGGATTAGCTAGTTTGTTATGTGAATAAGGTTTGTGAAGTAGGTTAAATTGAATTTAAGTGTTAAGGTAGTAAGTTTGTATGAGGGGTAGTTTAGGAAGAACACTTAAGGATAAAAGTTATAAGGCTTACAAGGAAGGGTAATTGGGCTTTTCTAGCTTCATTAAAAAGAAAGAAAGAACAAATAGCTTTGTCTTGTCTTGTTTTGAAAGAGGTTAATGAAATTTTTTAGAAAAGAGAGGTGAGAGTTTCGATTGAGTGGGAAAGAAGAGAAGAAGAAGAAGATAGCCTAGGGTTTCATCTTTCTTTGCTTTAGAAGAGAGATTTTAAGAGTTTTTCAACAAGGAAAAATAAAGAGGAAGATTTAATCTTCCATTAGAGACAAGAAGCAAAAATCGTGGGAAGAGTTTTAAGGTGAGTTGTTTCAAAATCTTTTGAAATTTTTGATGGGTTTTGGTTCAAATTGCTTAGGAAAAGCATGGGCATGGTTGTTTTAGGATAAATTTCATGTTTTGTTTCCTTAGGTTTTTCCAATTTTTAAGATCTCTTTTGATTTGGGTTTTTGAAATTTTGAAGAAGAAGAACAAGGGAGGCAAGAGGAGCTAGAGGAAAGGCATCTTGAACAAGCCTAAAGCAAAGGATTTTTAAGGTGGGTAACATCTTTATAATTGAGAAAATGAGCTAGTACCATTAATGTCAATAAATGAAATTAAATGCTTTCCAACAACTTTGAAATTGTGCATTTATTACTTTTTAGGATGGTTTGAAATTATACCATATGTCTTTTGCTTGTGAATGAATTGTGGGAATGTTTTCATATTGTGTTGATAAGTGTAAAAGAATGTGAAAGTGATCTTTGAAAGAATGTTATGTTATAAAAATTTCTTTCGAAAAAGTGCCATTTTGGCCTATATGTATGAAGAATGTGAAATGTATGCTTATATGGGTTTGTGGTGGTCCCTTAAGTGAGTCAAATGCACTTATCTATAGGCTTTTTTTGCCTACCCGCTAGTGGTATGGAGTTTCCTCACGGACTCCCTTAAGTTCTCGGCTACACATGACCGCTATGCGGAAATGTGTGGTACGTTCTATTTGGATCCACCCGATCCATTTCCGATGTGCTTATGTGATTATGATTTGTAATCATTTAATTTTGATGTATTCGTTATGTTGGTTTTGTGAATTGCTAGATAGATTGAAAATTTTGGAAAACATATGTGGCATGATTTTGTCAATGAAAATTTTACATTTGGAAATAAAATGATTCAAGAAATTTTTTCTTGTGTTCTTGGTTATAAATATGTTACTCACGAGCCGTTGAGCTTACCCCCTTCTTTTCTCTCATCCACAGGCGATGAGCATGAAAATGAGTGACCGAACTGGGGTCAAGGTAGCACTCTCGTTTGTTTTTTATTTTGAAGCTATATTTTGGAAACAAAGCTTTAGTTGCATTTTTGGAGCAAAAGTTACTGTTCATGTGGTTTTTTTTGTAATTTGAATTTTTTAGACTTTGATGTATTGGGGCTGAAAATGCCCACTAAAGCTTTGTAAGACTTCAAATTTTGATGTTAATGAAAGATATTCAAGTTTCATGTATTTTGCCAATACTTGTTTCAAATATGACTTTGCATTGTTTTGTAAATATCCATAAGGGTGAGTTTGCGTATGCTATGTTTTAAGGCAAATTTCTGGACTGATATGGATTGAATTGGGCCAAGTAGCCTTCTTGAAAGTTGTACAAGAAATATATAGCTTACCAATGAGGTATAGCATGCCATTTTTGGATGTGGAATTAGAAGTGAATTTTTGAAGTTTGAATGTTGTCTAGGAAAGAAATTACAGGACAGAAACTTTGATTGGAATTTTGACCCTCATAGAGGTTGAAATTGTTCTTAGAGTCTTCATGAGAGTTGTAGGTTATGCTTTTATCTTTCCATTCATATAAACTAGGACATTTTTGGATAATGGAGTAAAAAGATATGATTTTTTAGAAGTTCTGGCACTGTTTCGGATGGTTTTTTTTTAGACAACCAACTTGAAATGAAATTTTGTGAAGCTGATTTGGTTTGCAAGTTCTTCATGAAAATAGTATAGCTTTTTTTAGCTTTCCATTGATACCAACCTTGTCAAATTTGGAGTTCTAGGTAAAAAGATATATATTTTAGAAGTTCAGTGGTCAAAAAAAAAATCAAAGCCAGCAGCCTCGCGATCGCGAGCCGCACGTGAGCCTCAGCTAGCCTTCCTTCACTATTTTGCTTATAACTTTTTTGTCCGACCTCCGATTGACTTGATTTTTGAAGTGTTGGTTTTCTAATACATTCCTACACCTCTTCATAAAAATTTATAGGCTTTGATATTAATTTGAAAAATATGGATTGAATCAAATTGAGAGGATCATTTATAAGAGTATTTCGGAACATGCTTCAGTATTTTGGCAATATCTTGATCTGTAGAGATCCGATTGAGTTGATATTTATTTCAAATTAAAATATTGACACGGATCTATAACTCATCTGAAGGAATCAATTTCCAATTTTGTCCCTAAGACTTTCAATTTCTGAAGTGAAGTTGGGTATAGTATTCAATCTTGGTTTATTTTTATCCCGACGGTGTTTTGGCCATAACTTCTTTATTTCTGAACCAAATTGAGTGTTTTTGGTGTTGTTAGAATCGTAAGACAATGGGGAACAAGTATTATGAAGAAGTCTTATTGAAATTATTTTATGAGCTATCCTAAAATCTGTTTGGAAGTAAGTGAGATGAGTTCGTTTTTTAGGTTTGACTTGGTGTGGGCACACCAACCTTGTGGGATGCGCGCCTAGATGTCACATAGGACGTCGGCACGTGACTCGCAAGGGCGGGGTCCCAACATTACTCCTCTTCTTTTGAGCACCAATAATTGCGTTAAAGATGTGGGTGGTTGTGCAAATTGGGATGCTATGATCCATGTACCAAAACATGAAAAATTCTTTCATCAAACGCTTGTTGGTTTCCATTTTATCAGAAATGTTTGACACATGAATTTATGCATCAACAAGAGTTTGTGGCTCCTAATGATGTTGTTGTGTGCGTCTTTAGCGTCGAAACACTCTAACCTAGTTAGTTCAGTCTAGTAGGGACTAACATGAAAATCATCGTGCTGATCGACTACAAATGACTTGGGGAAACCACAAATTTCATGCAAAGTTTTGTAATCGAGCCCATAAGGTTGTCCCCACAGTCTAAACCACAAATTCCTAAGGTTGCTAGATTCGTACTACAGAGATGTAAAAAAATCTAAAGTAAGTTTGTCGTAAATTGGGAATTGAAATTGAATGAACTGACCCCATTGAATTCTCTCTGCTAAACTTTCATCCTTGTCTCACAGTTCTAAGCTATCTAAAGTTTCAAAATGAAAATACTTTGATACTATAATTTGTTTATTGCGAAGAGAATGAAAACAGGTACCTTCATCATCCGAGAAGATCGGGAAAGGTGCTTCGTAATCAGTTGCCCTATTCCTTTTCCTAAGTCCCGAGACTTAGGCTCACCCCACTGATTGATCGCACTTTACTATTTACTTTATGCGCAACATACTAACTTGCGAGTCGGAAGAAGTTGGAAGAAATTTGGAAGTTTGAAATTTAAGTAGAGAGAAGAGATAGTGTTTAAAGGTGTAAGGATTGAGAGAGATAAAGTAAAAATGAAAGTGAGTGAAAAAGTATAGTTAGAAATGAATATATAGGCGATTGGACGGTAAAGTGGTAAAATTTTATAATAACAGTCACGTGTCCTTATTTTTACCCTGCCACAAGCCACGATAGTTGCAACATCCCACTACCATAAGGCAAATACCTGGATACCCGAAGGACATTCAAGTACATACCTTATGATAATGGTATGTTCGAGCAAAAACAAATCCCACTTACACACGGCATCATCTAACATACTCGAAAGTCACTAAAATTTAAAAACCATTAATTCCATTCATTCATAAAGCTTACACTGTTTCCACCAAACAACTATTTACAAATGCTTATACAAATTCTAGCAAAACTACAAAAATGATGCTAGAGCACTTCTGGTGTCAGCTGACTGACCTCTGAACCATTTCTATGTCCAAAAGGTTCCTTAAATCCTGACTAAGGAACTAGGACTCTTGTCTCGTACCTGAAAAGACATATTGTAATTTTTTAGGAGTTTTGCAAACTCAGTGAGTGAACCATCATTGATGAATTCACCAGATCATATACACACATCATATATTACACAAACATTCATCTAACATACATTTATGATTGAAAAACTGACACAATAGGGTATAACATTTAATCATTGTAAAACAGGTCATAAATAAAAAAAATACATATGCATATGAGACTCACATTCCTTCTTATTGTTGTGACTGAATGCCTATCACATACTTATACAAATACTGGCCCATAGGGCTCAGTCCGAACAAAATCACGGAGCATAGCTCTACATGCCCACACATATATAATGGAGCAAATCTCTATGTGGAAGCGCTTCATATTGGCAATTCAAGTCACAACACCTTTATCTGAGCATGCATTTTATGAAATGCATCAAAACTGAATATGGCATATATAGCAATCACATAGGATGCTCAAACAAAACTCATAATCATCGGACCTAAGTCTAGCATTCAACTTTCGTTGAGAATTCACATAACATTCAGATTTTCATAGCAATCAAAGCCACAATCAAAACACTTCCAATACATTTCTGAATATTGATCTCCTCGGACAATTAAAGTCTGAAATTCATAGACAAATCACAAACAGTTTGATAATATTGGAAGCTAACAAAACAAATAAAATCAATCCTAAGAAATCATCTAGGTTGACTCACAGTACGCTCCAATAAGCTATTGTCGGCATGGTCTAGCAATGTCTAACTGGCATCCAATAGGCTCCTCTATATCATACAAAACACATTTGCAAATATCACATTTTTGCACAAATGTACAAGTGTTCTTTTATGCACATCAATGTATAGAATGTATGCACAATGCATGTTCAATGACAATTCCGGGGTACTCAGTTGCGATCCTTATCAACAAATCATTCAGATATCAAAGCCCTTATTAATACCATTTATATTTACAATTGGACCAAAGCAAAACAATGTCAAACAATTTTATAACTTCATTGACCACCTCAGATTTTCTACCCACATAATTTCCGGTCAACATTGCATAATTAATCTGATAGGGTAGATGACAAAATTAGGCAAAACTTTTGAGGTGGTCAATGACTTTAGGCAAAACTTCTCAGATTTTCTACCCACATAATTTTCGGTCAACATTGCATAATTAATCTTAATTTTCTAATGCCACCAAATTCATTCAATTTGGTTTAGTATACGAAAAGATATACTCAAAATATTTTAGATTGTTCTTAAGTTCTAGCAGAAGTTGTAGCCCTATGTCTCTAGTTTACGCCAAATTAAAAATCACCTAATTTGGATAACTATAGAGAAAGTTATGGTCAAAATACTAAAGTATATTTGAGCTATCAAGGGAGGGACTTCGCCATGGCGAGAACAAAAAGTTTGGTCGCGGCGAGAACAAAAAGATGGCCACGGCGAACACTCCAAAAGCCAAATTTTCTCGGGAATTTTTGCAAAGATAGTCGTGGCGAGCTCAAGAGTCTGCCGCGGTGAACTAAAAGGATTTAGCCATGGCGAACCAAGGTTGGCCGCGACGAATGATTACAGAAGACTCGTCTTCTCCACTTTCTAAATTTTTCACTTTCTCACTCTACTGTAATTTTTCCGAAACTTAATCTCACATCAATTAACTCGAATAACTTACAACCAAATCCTCTAACTCATTTGAAACACAACTCAAAAATCAAGCTTATAGTCAGGCACTAAAAAAACGATGCATGCATGTACAGTGACAACAACCCGTTTTCGGTTTCCTCTAAACCATGACAGAGTGTATACATCTTCCAAACTAGAGTCCATTCAACACCATTTTAAACAATTCTTATCTCTCAAATTAATCATCTAATTTATTATACCGAAACCAAACTTCCCAAGTCCATGCATGCATATATATTCCTACACCATAAAATGTCATCATATTGCTTACTTGTTTCAGCTTTATCTCCAGCAATACGTATAACTCAACGACAACCATCAAGAGCAACTCAATGATCAGTGATGAACAACCCAGGCAGAAAATGCTTCAGACGCTCAAAACTATCGTAACTCTTTTTAGTATTTTCCTTTCAAAACATAAAATACGTGGGTTCTTTGCATGTCATGCATTTGTCACCACTAGCAGTCCACGTGTCACCATATATACAAGCCATTTGTCCCAATTATAGGATGCCACATGTCAGAACATAATTGGCCCATTATTTAATATTTTTCTTTAGTCCAAAATTACACCAAAATTTCAAAAATTCACCAAAAATTCTGAAATACTCGAAATATTACCCAAATTGTTAAATCATATTTTAATCGCATTAATAACTCAATTATACCGGAAAATGTCATGAATGCATATACAATCATATTAATGTGCAAAAATGTGCATGTCATATTTAGCATAAGCATGAATTGAACTTTCTAATTTCTCAATAATTTCTCATAATATACAATTCAAGTCTCATCAAGGGTAACGGGATGTTACAATTCTCCCTTTCTTAAAGAAATTTCATCCTTGAAATTCTTATTTTTTTGATCAAACAGGTAGGGGTATGCTTTCATCATAAGCTCTACTATTTTCCATTTGGCACTATCACTCGAATAATTTCTTCCACTTGAGTATAGTCATTGGAATCAATCAATTTTTCCAGTTACTTATTCAGAATGGTTAAAAATAAAAATCGAACAAAAAATCAGGTTGTTTCGTGCTTAAAGTCTAGTTTTAAAAACATTGATTAAAGTTATAAGATCTATGATCTATCAAAAGAGTTACAAACTATTCTTTGAAGTAGTCATAAAACAAGTGATGAAAAATACAAAGATTAGAGCGGTGACAACAAATAAAGAAACAAAATAAATTAAGAATCCCTAAACCAAATTTAAACTTGATGCAATGGTGAATGATTCCAAATTAGATAAAAAAATCAAAACTAGTTCAAAAAACAAATTTGTTGCACTTTCTTTTTTCTCTCTCTTTTGTCTTTTCCTTTTGCTGATAGTTTCATACTTTCCAACTAATCTAACTTTTAGATATTAAAAAAAGTATGGTAAAAAAAGACTATAATGGATTTTTAGAAAATGATGAACTCCTACAAAATGATGGACCAAGTCTAATAAATTAGGACCTTTCTACACATACAAAGAAAAGGGCACTAACTTAGTAATTCTTTGCCTCTCGACTATGTGGAGAAAATATCCATTCCGATGATCAAGCAACATGCATCAAATTTCCCTCTTAGAAAAGACTTGGTACTCATTCCAAACCCTATATCATCCCTATGAATCTTTTACAACTCGAAAATATTAGAATCCAAAACATCTATAATATATGTCCTTTAACATTATTATGTTTTGACCTACCATAAAATATAAAATTTTTAGTAAGTTCTATTCTTACTATCAAAATATAGCACATATCTCTCTTGTACAAAGTTAAGCTCCCTCACAAATCTCTTCATCTAGAGCATTTCTTTACAATCTTCAACAACAAAAATTAATTATTCTTCTATATTTGACAAAGCAATGTATTTTTGCAATATGAATTGCCAAGGCATGACTCCTCCTATAAAGGTAATTAAATAACCCCAAACAAACTTTCTTGTATCAACATGTCCTACAATGTCTAAATCTATGTATGTAGAAAGAATAAGTTTATTTATTCTCAAACACAAACTCAAACTAGAAGAGCCACATAGATATCTCAAAATTCACTTCACCATATTGTAATATTCTCTTCCTATATTAGAAAGAAAACAACTAACAATACCAATAATATAAGCAATATCAGAATTTGTACAAACCATTTCATACATAAAACTACTAGTAGTTGAAGCATAAGGAACTCTTTTTATTTCTTCCTTCTTTTTCTCACTAAAAGAACATTGAGTTTTACATAATTTAAAATGCATCAAAAGAGGTATACTTACCACCTTATCTTTGCCGATGTTGAACCGTTAAAACACCTTGTTGATGTACTTCTTCTGTGATAGATATAACTTCTTAGCCTTCCAATCATGGAAGATGTTCACGCTAAGAATATGCTTTGTCGACACTATGTTTTTGATAGTAAAAGACTTACTCAAATTTTGATTTAATTTCGTAATCTTAGTACAATTTTGACCAACAATAAGCATGTCATCAATATAATGAACAAAAGACAAAGTCATCATTAGATAATTTCTATAAAAAACACAATGGTAAAAAAACTTCTTGAAGCCTACTAATAGAATAAAACTTCTTATACCACTACCTTAGCACCTGTTTCAAACCATATAAGCTCTTCCTTATTTTAAAAAAATAGTTGGGAGCATATGAAAATGTATCTGACTCATAGCTAGAGCTTTAAGAGAAAGAAGGTTTCCATAAGGCATCTTGTTTTTATTTTAAAGAAGAACATCTTAAAGCTTCTAAGATGACCTACGAGGCATGTATTGTTATTTTCAACTCACATTGAGCTATAAATAAGAAGCATAAGCATCATAGTATGTCAAAGTGAAAAAGGTAAGAGAATAGCTATAATGCTTAGGACCCAATAAGATCAAGTGAAACCAACATAGGAAAGAACTAACATCCTTTCAAGAAGAAGAATATGAAAAGAGTGGAATGCTACAATTATAGAAATAACAATCACATGCTGAGGGACCCAATAAGACCAAGTGAAACCAAAATGGGAAAGGACAACATCCTTTCAAGAAAAAGAATATGAAATAGTGAAATGCTACAATTATAGCAATAACAATCATTTAAGTCAATTGATTATTAAGAGCCAAAAAAGTTACAACCTTTAAGTATAAAATTTTGCTTTATGTATGTACCTTATCATGCTTTTTCTAACAACATTTCATTATTTATAAATTGTAGACTTAAGAGCAACATACGGTGTAGTGAAGGATAAGGATTCCTTTATATAATTATATAAAATCCCATATAGAATATGATGGATTTATGTAGGTGATAAGTCAAGAATTGCTATACAGGGGATTAACTTATGTAAGTTATATATGTTGTGGCTATCCCTTAATCTTACATGAAGTATTATTTGCTCCAAAGATTCCACATGATCTTATTTATGTGTTGGCTTTAATTAAACTTGGATTTAATGTAAACTTCCTCAATGGTATTATAGTGGATTTATATCTTCTAACCATTTGTAATTTCATGGATGTATGTTAATGGTTTTATTATACTAGATGTTGTTTATATATAGAGTAAATTGCACGACCCAATTTATGTTGGGTCCCGATCCCGGAGCCCAGTCGCACAGTGCTGGACCCCGGTGCCGGAAGCCCAACTATCCGGAACGGAAACACAATCGAAGGCCGTTGGGCCCGA
>JANZXV010350551.1:0-11695 GCA_027576455.1 Erythroxylum roigii
TTACCCAATGTACAAGTCGACTTATCGGTACTGAACATGTATAAGTCGAGTTGTATAAACACACAAGTCGACTTACACTAACAACTTATTCTTTTAATTCTAACAATTCATCAAAAATCTAATTTAACTAAAATCCCTTCATTTAAAAATCATAACCTAAGCAACTTATTTACTAAAGAAAAGGAATCGGGGCCCAACATTTCTTCCCCTTAAAGGAATTTCGTCCTCGAAATTTTTATCTGATTGATCGAGAATTTCTTCAAATTGATCATAGTCGATAAGCTTACCAAGTCTTTCTATTCCTTATTTGGTCACTCACTGTCTTAACTAGTTCCTCATTATGTTTCAGATCACTTACAACTTTTCCACTTCCTGCGTCGATAAAACCAATATTATATCATCTTAATATTTCCTTCTCATACTCATGTTTATCACATTTCAAATCTAAGACATCTTTTCTTTTTTCTAACTTGAGCACACCTTGTAAGGTGATACCCTCAGAGACAAAACATCTTTCACGTAATAATTCATTTCACTCTTATGTCAATCTCACTGTATTCCATGTCTTTGGTATAGATCCACGTAATTCATTCATCTTTCTTGAATCACTTAATTTCTAATACTGATCGATTTCACTTATCAACAACCTCTCCAAGAAATCTGACATTCAATCATTTTTCAGCCTTAATCAGCACAATGCAAGAGCGAACGACTCTTTCTGTCATCTAACTCCTCATACCGTATTCTAATGAAATCACTTTGATAACAATTGCGATGCTTAAAGTCAAAAAGAACTATAAATTTTAAGCATATCTCCGACAGATAAGAACCTCGACAATTCAAACATTCAGTCACTGGATTCTACATTCTTAGCCACTACATGATATTCCGACTTATTCCTACTACTTTTTATTCCTCAAAATGGAACATTTTATTCACACGCTATGATTCGATAAAACATCTCTATCACAAAAAGGTTTCTTACCTCAATCATCTACACTATTTCTCTAATCTTTATCAATCAACTATGTTTATCAATGCTGATTTAGCTATTCTTAATACCTCAATAAGATCACTTTCAACTGTTCGTGATACTTCAATAATTTCAATTTCTGGCACACCTTACATGATCAAAAAATACTCTTTATAATACAACTCAATGAAATAAGAGACATATTCGTTTACTCCAATTTATCTCATGATTTTAACTATAGGGATCATAGACTAAATGTAACCCCATTATCAAATTTACTAGTCGACATAACCTTGAGAAATTCTACAAATATCACTATCATTTGCTTCATCTTCCACTCGTATATTCTTAGTCAATTTAGAAGCGTAAACATATAGCCATCTTGAAATTCTGTTCTCAATTCCACTAATGTCTTTTTTTATCCCAAATCATAACTCTTATCACAACAATTAAACAATCATTCTAAATTTCCAATTTCAACCTTTCAATTTTACTTCACTTGCATAACTTAAATCTCTCCATTTCCACTCATGTCTCTATTTCTTCTAAGTCAATTCATGAAAATATTTTCACATCCATTCAATTTAAGTACATATTCACAACCAAAATTTCATCATCATATTCACTGACATAATCACAAATACTAAATCTATGCCTACCATATATCGGACTACGTAATATTTATTATCTCTAATTATCCACAAAGTTTCATTTCCTCATATCCTGAAAGAGTATCGTCCTTTTTCTCACTAATTCCATCACCTGAAACTCTTAACAATTGCTTATGCGTGTAACTCAAACACATGCGCCCATGTAAGATCCTATTACTGGGCTCTGATACCATAAGTGTTGGAACCCCACCCTGGTGAGACACGTGGCCGACGTCCTACGTGACATCTGGACGCGCAACCCATGAGGGAGGGATTCCTCACACAGAAGAAACTTAAATCAAACTTAGTTCACTCACACCCGAACGAAAACTTGAAAATTTCGTCCTAATCTTCCTTACTAAACTTGATCTACTTAAGGCCCTCAAAGATTCGAATCCTAAGTTAAAATAAAAATTTCAGGTCTCAAGATTAATCAGAAACAAAAATTTCCTCAATCGGATTTCTATCGTTCGAGAAAATTGCCCAAAAACGGAATTATATTCAATATGTCACATAAATAACTCTCTTTGCTTTTGATCCGTAAATCTTAGCTCAAACCCGAAAATTTTCCATTTGCATAAAAGGGGTAGAAAATTTTTTTTTGAAAACCAATGCTTCAAAAATCATGTAAATCGGAGGTCAAACGAAAAAGTTATAAGCAAAAGAGTGAGAGGAGACTGAATTGAAAAAGAGAAAAATCATAAAGTAAACTAAAATAATAAAAAATTTGAAAATCAGAAGTAGCAGAGGCGAGGCTCGCAATTAAAATAATATAGGTCCTTCTTTGAGCGTGGGAGCGTAAAGGGATCAATGCACCTAGCAATTATTGATCCATAATCCGGCGGTAGATATTTCTGCCAAACAGCATCGGATTCCGCCGCCAACCTGAACCGATATGATATCACTGACAATCGGCAATTATCTCGAGGACCCATCAATGAGAGAATGTTCTCTAAGCAATCGTCTAGCAGCGCCGACAAATCCAACCCTCGGCTTCCTATTTGTAAGAGTCTGAATCTGTTGCTGTTAAGGAATGGATTGTATCAAAGTCTAATGCTTGTGTAGAAGTAAATGATGGGTTTTCTTAAATTTCTTCAATTGATTGAAAGAGAGCTAAGTGGACCTGGAAAGTAAAAATTGCTGGATTGAAAGTACTTGTTTTTTTTGTTTTACCTAATGGTTAGTTCCATTTTTACTACAAAAGAAAACTAGAAGCTAGTTTGTTGATTGATGTGTCTTTTGTTATATCAAAACCTCCTTCTTTTCTAATAAGTATTGAGAAAAAGTATACTATTCTATTTTAAGGTTCAAAAGGTTGAGTTGAATTGTATTGATCCATATAATGTTGTTAAGAATTGGACCGTTAACTTGTGAGTAATCTGAGATATATGTACTGAGGAATTAGTTAAGAACGTGAATGACTAAATAAGTGACTGAAAGACCAATGTGAGTCTTTTAACTATGGTCGTTTGCAAGAAATTATTCGAGTGAATAAGTTATTTGGGAGACTCAGGAAAACATAAGACAACTTTTCCTCCATTTGTTTGATTACTCAGGTAAGAATTTCAAGGAAGAAATTCTTTTAAGAGGGGGAGAATTGTTGGACCCTGAACCTTTCTTGAAAGTTAGGACTACTAAATAAGAAATTGCTGGTGTTTATTCATGTGCAAAGAAAAGGAAAATTCTTAAATTTGAAATGAAGTAGAAAAGATAGTTAGTCACAAGATGGGTTATATGTGAAATGTTGGAAGTTAAGAGCTAAAAAATGTAGTTGAAAAATGTTCATTGACTATGCTTCAGTGCTTTAGGTACAATTTTTGCTCTAGTTATCCAAATGAGATGATTCTTGATTTGGATTAAACTAGAGAGATAAGGCTACAAATTGTTTGATGAAATTAAGTTCTAATTCAATCTCTAAGAAAGTCAATTTTCAGATGGAATTTGAGCATAGAACATTGTTTTAGTATAAGAACAATCTGAAAATGTTTGGAGTATAATTTTTAGACTATGGAACCAAATTGAATGATTTTGGTGTCATTATAAAATTAAGACAATGAGGAACATTTCTCTTGAAGGAAGTGCAACCAAATTTCTTCAATTGCATGATTAGAAAAATCTTGATCTTTGGAAGGAGTTAAGCATGACTTAAATAAAATTTGAGGTCTTAATTATTTTATTTTTGCGGAGTTAATTAGCATGTAAATGTGATTAATTAGCATGTCAATGTGAGTAGGATCATATGACATGGATTAAATTGAATTAAGGTGGTAAGATTGCATGAGGGCTTTTTGGGAAGATCACTAAGCCATTTAAGTTACAAGGCTATTATATAAGGGTAGAAGGGTTTTTGTGCATTCATTAATGGAAAAATTGTAAATAGAAGTGTGGTTGGCTTTTAAAGAAGAGGGAAGCACAAAATTGGGGGAGAAAAACAAAGAGAAGAGGGAAATGAGAGAGAGAGTTGGTGGAGAAGAAGAGAAAGAAGAAATAAAATGCTAGGGTTTGATTTTTCTTGGATTTCAAGAAGGATTTTGAGTTGATTCAAGAAGGAAAAAGGTGGAAGAAGATGCGAGCTTCCATATTAGCCAAGAAACTCCTCATTTGGTGAAGATCTAAGGTAAGTGGGATTTTAAATCTGTGAATTTTTAGAGAGCTTTTGGTTCTTATGGCTTAAGAATGGTATGGGTTTAAGTTTTCTAAGGTCAATTTTGGAGATTATATCTTATGGGTATCTCAATTAGAATGCCCATTGATTTGGAGATTTTGTGAATGTTGATGAAGGACAGTAAGGGAGGCAAAAGGAATCAAGAAGAGCAAGAGGGGAAGCATGTTAAACAAGAATAAGCAAGGAATTTCAATGTGGGTTCCATGTTTATAATTTGAGTAATGAGCCATAAATGTTTTCTTTTGAATCAAGAAAATAAAATGATTTCAATTTCTTCATTAAATGTTGCTTTTATTGTTTGTGATTGATTTGAGAAATTGCTGCAATTATTGCATTCATTGCTTTTGAATGATTTGAGAAATTGCTATGTGAATTTGGTTGATGAATTATGAATTGCTACATGAAAAGATTTTAGAAAAATTGCATGTTCATGAAAAACAAGATTCTAAAATTTTGCTATTTGGACAATCTTTTTGCAAGTCATGATTACATGTCATGTGGGTTTGTGGTAGTCCCTCAAGAACCGTCACGTGCACGTTGACCCAAGAATAGGCTTCTCCCGCTTGCCCGCTAGTGGCACGAAGCTCCTTCAAGGACTCCCTCAAGTTTACGACTACATAAGACCATTATATAGGAATGTGTAGTGCGTCATGAATATGGACCTACCCAA
The DNA here is from genome assembly GCA_027576455.1 of Erythroxylum roigii. NCBI lineage: Eukaryota > Viridiplantae > Streptophyta > Magnoliopsida > Malpighiales > Erythroxylaceae > Erythroxylum > Erythroxylum roigii. Next base: position 4,959 of record JANZXV010350551.1, read on the forward strand.
ACCATTTTTGATGTGCTTATGTGTTTATGAATTGTGAACAAGTTGAAAATTGCATAAATTGTGTTGTTGTGATTTTGATTTCATGACAATAATTTTGAGAAACATATGTTTTATGATTTAATAAGGATTTTCTATGAGATTGAACTTTTTGAACAATTTTTCTTGTTATTTGTTATAAGCATGTTACCCACGAGCCTTATCTCTCTAGTTATTTTGAGCTGAAAATTTATTTGGAGAGTGTTATTATTATTTCAGAATTTTTGGTGAATTTTAGAAATTTCTAATACACACACACACATATATATATATATATATATATATATAATAGGTGACAAATGGACTAGTACTTAAGTGACAAATGGATCCATTCTAATGTGACAAGTGGACCAAAACTTAGGAGACATATGGACTGATTAATTTGTGACATATGACAGCATCTAGAGTGGATTAGTGGCAGCATCTTGAGTTGGCAAATGGAAGGCATACCTTAGGACAAATGTCGTGCTATGAAGTTGACACTTAGCATAGTGATAGTGCAAATTCCAGCAGCAATGTTTCTGCTATTTCCACCCTTCTCCTTGAAATTGCTCCAACTTTCTCCTCTCTAATTTTCCTGAACCCTAGTCAAATTGCTGCACCAAAACCAGCTTTTTACCTTACACAAAATAGCCAAGAAAACCAGCTGAAAGCTACCTTCATCTTGCTATCCAAAATCAACTTGTTTTCATCCTAAGTTGGTGATGAATTTTGCTTGCATGGAGAATTGATTTTATCTGGATTTTGAGCTGAATTGAAAGCCTAACAAGTAAGTGACAATCTGATCTTTATGATATGTTTAGTAGTATGAGAGTTATGCCTGAATTGGAATGACATATGTGAGATATTGGTGAAGAAGTGTGCTGGAATCTTATGAACTGGAAAATTTTCCCTGAACACGTCTTGATATTTTGATTATAACTTGATCTGTGTAGTTCTTAATGAGTTGATTCTTAATTCAAATCAAACTAGAGACATATGTCTACAACTTTTTTGAAGAAGCCGAATGTTAATTCTATCTCTAAGCATTTCAAAATCCGACTAGAATTAGAGTTAGGAATTCTGTTACAGTTTAAAAAGAATATGAACTCTTTTCGATATAACTTTCAATATAATGACTAAAATTGTACAATTTTGGTGTTATTTCAATCTAAAAACATAGTAGAACAATTGTTTAGAAGAAAGTGTTACTTAAATACACTATTTTCCTTGTCATAAAGATCATGCAATGTTATCCCGAAAGGGGGGTGGTAAGATGAAAATGCTAAGGTGTGCTGGAATTTGATGACTGGAATATTCTGAACATGCTTTGGTATTTTAATTATATTTTGCACTATAGATTTCCAAATGAACTGATTCTTATTCTATCTCTAGGATTTTCAAAATTGGCATGAAAGTGAGTTGTAGCTTAAGCTGAAGCACTGCCAGGGACAAAAATCATATCCTATGGTTATTGAATAAACTGTATTGATTTGGGCCGAATTATACTAAGTTGTCTTCACCAAAGTTGTATTGATGTGGGCCGAATTAGACTAAGTTGTCTTCACCAAAGCTGTAACTTATTCCCTTAGCTTTCGTTTGGTTTAAATTTTGTAATTTTTGGATATCTTAGCTAAAAGATATGAGTTGTGAAAATAGAGGGTAGATCATGTACTAGCTAAAAGTTCAAATGTGTACAGTCTGTGGTATTTTGTGCATAACTCTTTGAATACTAAATCAAATTGGATTATTTTGGAGTCATTAGAAACTTGAGACACTATAGAACAACTTTTTAGAAGGAAGTGTTGCCTAATTTTGTCATTTAGACTATCAGATTTATTATGAAAAGTTAACCCGAAATCCTATGGGTAGAAAATCTAAAGTGGTCAATTAGGTTATGAAATTGATTTCACATTGCTTTGATATCTGATCAATTTGATGATGAAAATTATACTAAGATACCCGAAATTGTCGTTGATTAAACCTAACCACCTAACAACCTAGGATAAGATCTCTAGATTTAATTAGGCAGTCGCATTATGAATTAGGAAAACCGATTAATCAAGGAAACAACTACATACGATGCGTCATTTAACCTAGGTCATGTTATCCCTAATGATTACGAATCATTAGTCGCTACAAATGAATTTCAACATAACAATTACGGATTATATCGAAATTCTAGCGATGGGTTTGAAATTAACAATTCAATGAACGCATTAAAATTATCAATTAACAATACCCAATAGGTTCATATAAAAATAACCGAATAATAACGAAAGTCCGATTATTAATATATAATACCCAAATCAGTTAAAACAGGATAACACAATCAATTCCTAATGAGAGAAAGAAACAACAAAATAATAAAAATAATACTTAACCCGGGTCGTCGGCGTCGATGTTACCTCCGAACCGGCGTCGGGATGTTTAGCCCTTCATAGGTCTTATCCGACAAATAGCTTCAACTCCCATCAAATCCCCAACAAAAACTCCTAAATATTTTTACTGTCTAAACCACGCTGCCGCAACTCTCTTCTTTACTGTCCAAAGTTTCACTCCACTGTTCATCGATATGATAATTAAATTCTCCAACCTCCTAAAACCTTTTGCTTTCTTTCCACTGGACGTTGCCTTCTCTTCACTGTGCTTCCATACCGTCTACACTCTCCTCGCTAGGTCTAGCCCAGCCGAAAGCTGCAAGCCTTCCCTGGCTCTTCACATCAACGCCGGCCTTTATTCATCTATTCTCTTATGCGCGCTCTCCTATTTATTTCTCCCAGCTGCGCCGACAACTCTCCTCTTGTGTTGTGACCTATGTTGTGTGTTTTACGTTGTTGCGTTGTCCCCTTCTAATTGATTTGCTTCATTTTAATTTGCTCCTCTAATTTTGCGCCAATTACGTGACTGCTTTCTTGCGTGAACGTCCCTGCTAAATTGTGTTCCTATAACAATTTTAAATGATGTCACGTTGCTCTGACTCTTGTTCAATGATTAGACAATTAAAGTCTCTGCCTAATTAATTCCTCCTCTGTGCGTGACTCGTTGCTGCCTCGTTGATTCCAGCTGATTTAATCTCCCAATTGATTTCTTCTTACGTTGATTTAGATGAAAACCCCTTTATGCTCTGGCTTGTGTGAAGCCTCCTAGCTCCTTGATTAATCGACGCGTCATAGTCCTTTAATTTGATGTCTCATGCCTCACGTCCACGTGATCTGCTTGTTAACTTTAAATTTGCTCCCATAGCTAATTGTCTTTAAATCCTCACTGTCGTCTTGCTCCTTGTGCGTGGATGGACTTGTTTTAATTTACTCTCCTGGGTCCCCTCTATGTTGTTGTTGCACTTTGATTTAATTTGCTTGCTATCTTGTTCTGTTACCGTCATTTATGTTCTTGTTGTGCCCTCTCACTGTACTTATGATGTGACCAATTAAAATTGCCACTCCTTAAATCTATTGCGCGCTTCATGAAGACAAGCAAAAATAAATCTTCGAAAAATGTCTCAAATGGGGTGTTTTTAACTCACTTTAATTTCTTTGCTTCCAAATTGTACCTAAAATCAAACATGAATTAAAGTGAGTATCTTAAGAAATTTTGTATTAATAATCGCTAAGTGAAAATAATTAAAAATATCAACAATTCAGCACGTATCAATCGTCCTAGCATGTCACCCTTGTAGGATAGGTACTCGGATATCACCACGGATGTTGGGTACGTGTCGGATATCAGTCACAACAACAAGAACAAATGTGAGTCTCATATGCATATGTATTTGTTTATTTATGATCTGTTTTGCAATGATTAAATATTATACCCTATTGTGTGAGTTTTTGAATCATAAATGTATGTTAGATGAATGTTTGTGATATATGTGATGTGTATGCGTAATCCGGTGAATTCATCAATGATGATTCACTCACTAAGTTTGCAAAACTCATTAAAAATTACAATGTGGCTTTTCAGGTTCTGAGGAATTATTTAGCTAGGCTAAATGGAGTATACCCATTGAGGTCTAATGTGGATTAGGGGTCGGGATCAGTTTGCACCTGCATATGTCTTCAGTGATTTTATTTTTGAATTATGTTTCGCAAAAACTGTACAAAGTGTATGCATATGATTTGGTAATGAAATGACTATGATTTCAAGTGTATGGGCCCAAATTATTGCTAAATACTAATGCTTGTAACAGTTGTAACTTGTGAATGGAAATGTTTTTAAATAACAAGGGCCCGATTTGATTAGTGATTTTCGCTTACGTGTACCTTGTTTTAAAGAAACAAAAGTTTTGTAATGAATTTTGACTGAATGATCGTCCTAGCATGTCACCCTTGTGGGATACGTACTCAGATATCACCACGGATGTCAGGTACGTGTCTTGCGAGAGGGGGGTGCAACATATATGATTTTTGTGATTTACTGAGGAAACGATTGGCCAATCGTGTGATGAGCACAACAGATCAGGATTAAGCGACTCCCGTACCCTTGATGCTTAAAGTCGAGTCGCCATATCGACACCTTTCTATGAGACTTGCGGGTGATTCCACACTTAGGGTCTGGACACCGACAAGGTCATCACCTAGGGTCATGACGCTTTTGTTGACTGTAGTCCAGACTCACCACGAACGAAAGTCGAGCCAACACCAAGTATCAGTGGGTGTGCACATTAGTTTTGCCGAATAATGGTGTCACACATAATTGTTTTGGCTTATCCTGATTTTGAGTTTCCTACAGAGATTTGATTGATACATATGATGTTTTTACGTTTTTTTGTACTAGGACTAGGACCTATGTTCTTCGGATGAGTGAATTAACCGGCTAGGCCTATCGTTCCTAACCAATATACATTGAGTCATAGACTAGGCCTATGTGTTTTTTATGCGTGATATATTAACTTCATAGGTTATCTACACCGTCTTGGTAAGAACCAATTTAGTGAGCTTGAAGCTCTGTGAGGATCGTGTGGCTTTTAACATTTTCGGGGTGTTTTCGCACGTGGGTAGTTTATGTTTTGTATTTTGGTTTGTTTAGTGGCTCATGAACTGTGTTATGTAGTTATTGCCTTATGACTTTGTAAGCTAACTTTTGACTGTCTGGTGTTTATAAATGATTTTATGTATGAATTTTCAATACTGCTGATGAGATTGCCTTGAGTGGACTTTAGAGTCCTGAAGTTGTTGTTGAATGTGAATATAAAAGTGTGTTTGAAATCATTTGCATGTTTGAAATTTTTAAAATACAACCGTTGTACTACCCAAATTTTTCAAAAAAAGAAATGATATTCAGTTAGCCTTGCATAGTCGGACTAAGGATACCGTGAGTGTCCTTAACTCGGGTATGTGGCAGTTGTCATGGACCCAATATGGTACTAGGTCGTGATATCTCAAATAGAATATTACTTATATGTCTATGGATTTTCTCATGATGGTTGTATAATTGATAATTAAACTTGAGATTACTAAAGTATTTCATGTGAGAATTGCTATATTTTGATGTTACTTATTAAGATAGCTTAGTTGGTAGTACTTGGATATAGTATGAACCATATAGAGATAGATGCGTAAGTTAATAAAGGATTCGTCACTTTAAAGTACTTTGAGATAGTGCTCCACTACTTTTGATTAGTAATAATTTAAAGAATTATTTGGTCTTTGGTAGAGGTTTTGGTAGCTGAGAACAGAGAAAATCAAGGTTCTAATGTCGTATCTGTATCATAGCAAAGTAATACCTTATATAAGGAATAGCTGCTAGGTTTAGGTCATTATTTAAGAATGGGTCGACCTACTCACAGGCCGTTCCAATCTGGGTTTGGTCTTAGCACAACCGACCCGACCACTACATAAAAAGTTCCTCTTTACCTATTCAAAGGAGAAGATAGTGAATTTGCAAGTAAAACTTAGGGAATGAACATAGGTCAAAAGTTTTTTAGTCAAATTACTGTATGTTTATTATAATTATTTTATGTGAATTTATCATAAGTGTATATTGGAATGTATTATTTAAGTAGAGAGGGACTGTTTTGGCAAATTGAAAAAAATCAAAATGCTGCAAAATGCTGCAAAATGAGATGCAACAAAAAACGCTACAGAACGATGCAACAAAGGCAGGCTAATGAGGACCGTAGGAAATAAGAAAGTGTGTATTAGCAAGAAGTGAAACAAAGACAGACGCACAAAAACAACACAATGCTGCAGGCAAAACTCACGGGAGGGAAAATTCGTGCATGTCTCTTTCTACGTGCACCATAGCTGTTGGTCCATTTATTTTTGCATGGATCAACATAAGTGGACCTTAGATGTGCGTCAAGCAAAAGTCCAAATCACGCTTGTGCAAAAGTCCAAATCATGCAAAAGACCTTAGATGTGCGTCTTAGTTCTCCCACTTGGCGCACCTCCGTTGGCTGCCACAAGACTTGCGCAGATTGATATGTGTGGATCCTATTATTTACAGGTGTGGTGCCATCTCCAACGTCCGCTCAAAACGTATTGAATACCCTGCACTGTTTGGTTACCGTCCTCGGACGTGACGACGGATGACGAGGATAGAAAAGTTCTGTCCTTCGACGTGTTTGCTTACCGAAAACAGAAATTTTTGTTCCGTCCTTAGAGGACGAGGACAGAAATTTCTGTTCTTCTCAAAACATAGGTACGAAAATTCTTGTCCTATGGATAAGAATTAGAAATGTCAAAAATAGCCCCATCTTTTCAAACCTAACACCAATAATA
>JANZXV010350730.1:0-24309 GCA_027576455.1 Erythroxylum roigii
AATTTTAATAATACGAGTACTTATTAAATGTAGATATGTACTTAAACATGAACTTATACGATACTTAGCCAACTTTTAGCTTTAATGTCAGCTATTGATGTCATTGCATCACTAGCTGAAAATTAAAAAGTGACTTGGAATGCCTCCGGAAAATGTAAATCTAAACACAATCTCCAGAAATTAGAGTACATGAATTTGGTGACTTTAAAGACATTAAAAGGATCTCGAAAGCTGGGTTCGCTCTAATCTTATCCACCATTCTCCGGTTTTGCACGAAGATTAGGCTACTACTTTTGGAATCACCTCTTGGATGTTGTGGTCTCGCTCGGCGGAAAAAGAGCATTTTTGAACCTGATTTTGAGTTGCTCGTGGGCGGTACGTGTGCAGTGATCGAGTTGATGGGCTGGATTGTTAAGGCACGGGCAGTGGAAAGTTGTGTTTTCTCCAATCGTGACTTACAGGCAGATAGTCCAGTGAGGTGGGCTAGACCACCGAAGGGATGGATTAAACTCAACACCGACAAAGCGGCTAAGTCACGCCTTTTGCATGATTGGCATGGCCAGTGGTCTGGCGGGTTTTTACATCACCTAAGCAGAGACTCGCCTCTCTCGGCAGAACTCTGGAGAGTCCACTAGTGTTGGGCCCGTGTTTTGTGTACCGGTCATGCTCCGGATGCTTCAAGTTATCACACGACCACAACCCCCATGAGGTATTGTCCTCTTTGATACTCGAACTCGAGACCTCAAGATTTTGTTGCATTTAAATGCACGTCACTTATCATTGTAATTATTGGACATCGGAATCAAGAGATATGAGTCTTACAAATTAGGATGTTGTATATGGTTTGTGTTTGGGATAGCTTTGGTGATTGATGAAAAAGTGTAGTTTGATGAACTAAATTAATTAAGAATTGATAGTTTGATGAAATAAGTTTGATATTCTAGTTAGTATGAAGTGTTTTGGCTTTAGAATAAATGAATTTTGCAAGATTATAAGTGTTTATGTTGTTAGGAAGGAGTTTAGAAGCATGAAAGAAGGTTTGGAGGGCTTTGGGGAAGCCCATGTTCGTTAAAAGGACATGGAAGTCCGTTTAACGGACCTTCTCGGGTCATTTGGGATCCTTTGCCTCGCCCATGTCCGTTAAACGGACTTTCTCGGGTGAAATGGTGCAGTTTACCCCATTTATGTCCGTTAAACGGACATGCATGTTCGTTTAACGTATATACACGGGAAAGATTGTGAAATTTGACACTGTTAGAAGCCGAATAAGGTTTTTTGGTCTTCCTGAAAGTTGTAACTCTTGAAGTCTACTTTCTAATGGTTCAAGAACGAAGTCAATCCGATATTTGCGGTGAAAGTTATGGCAATCGCGGCAAAGTATGTTCAGATTGATTTTTGGTGTGAACATGGTTTACTCTTTTGGGAATAACTCCCTCATCCAGCCTCCGATTGAGGTTATTCTTGGACCAATGGATTCATAAGATATGTAGGTATCTGCCCATGAAAATTGGTATCATTTGGAGTTGAATTAAGAGAATTCGCATTAGATCAAGTAAGTGGTCGGTTAGAAGAGCATGATTAGGGTTTGAACACCCTTAAGTTTTTTAAGCATATCTTGAGTTGTAAAACTCCGATTAAGGTGATTCTTGCTTCAAAATAAACAAGAGACTTAGAGCTATGATTTCTATGAAGAAGTCAATTTGAAATTCTAATTTAAAGTTTTCCAATTTCTGTATGCAATCAGGAGAAATTGGAAATATCAAGACATCCACATGTTGCAAGAACCGCCTCTACCAGTTTTACATCTTGTTCACCAGGACAAGCAAGGCGCTGTGTACCGAAAGAACATCCGTTAATCTAGTTTTGATTTTTTCCTTGTTTGTTTTTTCCTGTGTAATAAAAAAAAACACGTTCACATGAAGTGAATTCGCACACAGAGATAACTTTTTGAGTTCGAGTACGAGTTCAATTAAATATAATTTAGTTTATTATTTTAATTCATAGCCTAGGCGTTGAAAAATGGGCCGGGTCTCACATATTCTCCTTTGATAGATTAAGCTATTTTAACTTTAAAAGGCTTACCTAAGCAAGCTAAAATTTATGGGCCAGGTCTGCTTACCAAGTTTAGCCCAACAAAGTTCAATAAACAAATAAGCAACCCATTTCTTGACTTACTTGGATTCCTCTAAAAGCCCATGTTAATGCTAACCTTTTTTTTAGCAACAGCAAGGGTTAATTATAAAAATATTTAAAATTTACTCAATTTTATAATACTAATCTGTATTTTAAAAAGTAAAATAAAAGTGTCAATTTTTAATTTTTAGCAATTAAATTCTAATGTTAAGTCTTTTATTAATATAAACAACTTAACGAGCCATGCTAAATTATTATTCTTACCGTATGAATATCTTATCTTGTATTTATGCCACGTGTAAATTTTATAATTTAATTTATTAAATATAAAATAATTATACAATCTTTTATACCTTTTACTTCACAATTATTTATGGCCTTGTTTGGTTGGCATAGATTTTTACTTGGAAAAGTAATCTTTTTATTAAAATTTATATTATCACGCTTGGTTCATTTTTTTAAGTAGTTAGGAAAGTAAAGATTTTCTCAATCTAGGAAAAGTAGTAGCACTTTACTTGGATTCTAAATCCCAACACCTCATTTGATATTTATATTAATTTCATCAGGAGTTTAATCTAAAAAACACGATAGCCAGTTCAACCATTTATTTTCTCTCAACTATACAACAACCCTTTTATAAAAAACTACCTCCTCTTCAACTATTTTTATTGTTCTTCCGTTAGTGAGATTTTGGATTTTTTTTTGTTCAAAAGTTTCAATCAACAATCTTCAGGTTTATATTTTTCCTTCTTACTTAACTTTTGTGTAGTTTTTGTTTGATTTATGAAAGCAATTATGTTATTGCTCTTGCACTTTTTTTTTTCAATCAGTAGCACTTTAGACTAAATTATGGTGTTTTTGTACTCCAAATGCCTTAATTGGAAGTAATCATATTACTTGTTAAACAAATATGCAATTTTTCTACCATCATAATTTTTTTGTCGTCTTCGTTTTCGTCATATTATTTCTAATCCTAAATTCTCAAGTTCTCACCAAATACGTTCAGTTTAATCTGGACTTATGTAATTTTCATAGTTTTTATCAATTAATTAAAATATTATCTATTGATTTTCCCTCTCTCTCGTTATACGATATACTTTTGCACACAATAGTCTTGATAATGTTAGGACATAACATTTGTTGTTTCCATCTTCGTATTGCGATAGTTTCTTCGAGTATAATTAATTTATTATGTTGTAGATTTTGATCTTCTTGTGTATTTGTAGGGACATAATTGGGAACATAAGTTAAAATTAAATTACATTCCATGAAATAATGTTACATACCAAATACTATAATAAGAATCCACTCAAATTTTCTATTAGAATTCTTATAAGTATCAAAATATGTGAATATTTTTACATTCCATAGATTTATTTTTTGAGGAATCAAATTCTAAATTCAATTTACATTCTCGCCAATCAAACGGGCCCATACAAGTATTCTATAATTTAAATTTATTAAATAATAAACTTATACATGATACGGGAATAATATGTAGTAGATACGTGACAAAAATACTAATATAACGTATAAAAGAACGTCATCTGTATTAATAGAAAACATCATTCTAGTTTTATTAAAACTTGAAAGTTAAAGCATTTAACACGAATTTTTAATGTTTGGATTTTTATTACAATTAAAGATTTTTTTTCACAAATAACCTAAAAATAAATAGGTTTGTCAATAATCCATATTGAAATTGGTTAATAGACAAATTAAATTTAGTCTAAAGTTCAATCAAATTGTCTCAAATATTATCGTTTTAATTTTATATTTCAAAACACCATTATTTTGGTCTTAAATTTCTTAATTTTAAATAATAATTAAAGACAAAACGATATTGTTTTAAGTGCCTTTTTGGATAAGCTTTTTATAGACCAATAAGCATTTTTCTCTATCACAAAAGCCTTTTGTAAGAATAATGGGTGTTTGACTGTAAAATAAAAAATCACTTCTTTAATAGATATGATTTTTTTGACAGCTAAAATACAGCTTTTTAAGAAGTTCAAATTTGAAGCTTATCAAAAAAGAACTTTTTCAGGTAGATTTTTCAGATAAATTAATTAATATATTTTTTTGTTCCTTTTGCCCTTATGTTTTACACATAATTCTTACAATACCCACAAACATATCTTTCCGTTTATTATGTATTTAACTATTTACTCAACTTGGATATTTATTTTAGGATTTATATAATATTGTTTGGCTATTTTATATGTTTTAATATTTATTTTCGATATTAGTTTACTTATGTTATAATCTAAATAAAAGATTTGGTTAGATACATTTTCATTTATGTTTCATATAGTTTAAAATAATATTTATATATATAAATAATATTTATTATAAAATAAAATATAGTTAAAATTAAAAGTACATTTTATTTTTATGTTGCCAAATAGTCTACTGTATGAAGCTCTTTCAAAAAAGTTCTTTTTTAACTGACAACCAAACAGTTAACTGGCTTCTTAGAAAAGTTCTCCTCAGAAAAGATCTACAGAAAAAAACTTTACTGATAAAAGCTCTACTGATATAAACCTAACTAAACAGAGTTTGAGTTAGACTTCAACCTAGTCCTTAAGTTCGAATCTAACCCGAAACCTATCAACCAAACTTGACCTAATAATTTTAAATAACATCGAACCGAAAAAAGCTTAATTTGCTAAGCCTAATAATTATGTACATAAGATTAAAAAAAACATTAGGATTAGCTCTCGAATCTCTTCAAATCCTTGTGTGCTATTTCCTCTCCTTCTCATTTGTTCAATGGCGGACGACATGGAGGTCGGCATAGCAGCTTTGGGGATTTCGAATCGAGAAGAAACAGCGCTGATAGTTGAAGGTCTGGATGAGGGTTCGGAGATTGTTGATGACATCGGTCTTGTAGGAGAATTTAAAACTTCTGGTTCAATCAATTTTATCGCCATGAGAGCGAAGATGGCAGAAATCTGGCACCCAGGAAAAGGAGTCACAATCGAGGAGCTTGGGGATTAAAGATTCATGTTTCGATTCTACCACGAAGTCGATGTACAACGTGTTCTGGCGGGGGGACCTTATAACTTTAATAATCATCTCCTGGTTCTTCATAAGGTAGGGGAAAACGAGGATCCGCTACAAGTCCCATTGTTGAACTATGATGCATGGGTCCAAGTTCATAACTTGCAGACAGGGATGATGTCAGAAGCAATGGCTACTCAGTTAGGCAACATATTGGGTACATTTATTGACTATGACGCTAAAGCCATAACCATGGGACTTAGGGGTTATATGCGCATAAGGGTCCGACTTGATGTCCGAGAACCATTATTAAGGAGGAAGAAGGTGTTGACTCGACAAAGAAAAGAAGTTTATGTTCAGTTCAAGTACGAGAAACTCCCATTGTTCTGTTATCTCTGTGGGCGAGTTGGACATGGGGAAAGCTTCTGTCCCATCCGATTTGCTCGAGGACCACAGGAGCTGGAGTTAGAATGGGGGCCGGAACTGAAGGCAACAATGCAGCGGCCACCGGTAAGAAACAGATGGCTTCGTGATAGAGGAGATCCTCTCCCAACAATTTCGGGAGTACAGTGGGCAAGCCCGAAAAGATCAGAGGCAATTTCTAGATCAACCTCTGCTGGTGTCAAATTGGGGGAAACTTCAGGGATCCAGGTTACTAACAACAACAGCATTCCAATTGAACAAGAACGGCAATTTGATATGGATGAAGTAATGCTGGTCCAAGAAACTGAGGATATCCCATTGGCTTTTACAGATGGTCATAAACGGGCTAGAGGGGAGGGTGGTTCTGTTGTAACCAACAAAACACAACAAATTGATTTATCGGCGGCTCCCGGCGTGGAGACCGACCGGTCACCATGAAAATCCTTGTTTGGAATGTCCGTGGGCTCGGTCGCTCACGGACTGTCGGCAGGTTCCGAGCTACCATTTCGGAACAGCGCCCCGATATTTTTTTTATTATTGAAACAAAACTGAATATTGCTAGGATGGCTGGTGTTAGACGCAGGTGTGGGTATTATTCGGGTATTGATGTTCCAGCAGATGATACTCGTGGTGGATTATCAATGGGTTGGAAGGAAGGGGTTGATGTTACTTTCAAAAGCAGTGGTGTTCATTATATTGATGTCGCAATTGTATCTGAGGAGGGAAGGACTCCATGGAGATTTACGGGGTTTTATGGACATCATGAGGAGAGGTTTAGATCAGAATCCTGGGAGTTACTTCGCACGCTCAACCATCAATCTAACAGTCCGTGGATTGTGATGGGGGATTTCAATGAAATAACATATGGCTTTGAAAAACAAGGAAGGCGGATCAGACCTGTGAGACAAATGGCAGAGTTTCGTAATGCTTTGGATGATTGTGGGTTAATTGATTTGGGATTTAGGGGACCTTGGTTCACATGGGAGACAGGAAATACATCTAGAACTAATATCAGAGAGCGGTTGGATCGGGGGGTGGCTACTTCAAGTTGGTGTGAAATTTTTCCGAATTGCGAAATAAATCATCTACCTCATTCTATTTCGGATCATTGTCCCCTATTGTTAGATACCTCTCCGAAGGTGATTAGAGAAAGGACGGAGTTCCCTTTTCGAGTTGAGTCTAGTTGGTGTTTGGAAGATGATTGCGAGGAGGAAATTCGAAAGCTTTGGACCAACTGTGACCTTGATGTCCCCGGGAAGTTGAATGCTGTAAGTGAAGGGCTAACACGCTGGAGTAAAAATATTACAGCAGCCCGGTTTAAACGAACGACAGCGCTGAAACGTAAATTAGATGAGCTGAATCATAGAGATCCGACATCGAGCAATCTTGAGGAGCTGATCTTGACAAAGCTTGATCTTAACTTGGAGATTGACCGAAAGGAGAGAAAGTGGGAGCAAAGAGCGAGGGAGAACTGGCTGAGTTATGGGGATTGAAATACTGCTTACTTCCATAAAATTGCTTCTCAACGGAAAAAGATGAAGGAGATTAAAGGGTTGGAGGACCAAGCTGGTACGATGGTTACCGATGAGTCAGGAATTGAGGCGATTGTCACAGGATATTTTGATCAATTGTTCCACTCTAATACGGCGGGATCTCCAGATCAGATTCTAGCAGGCATCAATTCTGTTATTACAACAGATATGAATAACCTTCTTCTACAGCAGTACACAAGTGAAGAGATTTTTAAAGCAATACAAAGTATGGGTCCTACAAAGGCGGCAGGTGATGACGGGTTCCCAGCTCTATTCTTTCAAAAATATTGGCACTTAGTGGGAAGGGATGTTGCGGATTATTGTATCGATGTCTTATCTGGGTCCAAGGATCTTGATAGGATTAATCACACAAACATTGTGTTACTCCCGAAAGTTACTAATCCAAGCAATATGACTCAATTTAGACCCATTTCGCTTTGTACGGTACTGTACAAAATCATATCCAAAGTTTTGGCAAATAGGTTCAAGCAGTTTTTGGGAGCTTGTATTGAAGAGGAGCAAAGTGCTTTTGTGCCTGGTAGGCTTATTTCAGATAATGTTCTAATTGCATATGAAATAATTCATTTTCTGAAGACAAAGAGAACAGGAAGGAAGGGCTCATATGCTCTTAAGCTCGATATGAGCAAGGCATACGATCGAGTGGAATGGGGTTTTTTGGAACAAGTAATGTTGAAGATGGGGTTCCACATGAGATGGGTTCAGCTCCTTATGCATTGTATTTCTTCCGTTACCTACTCAGTGGTACTGCATGGTCACAGTCGAGGTCGGATTATACCACAGAGAGGATTGCGACAAGGGGATCCGTTAAGCCCTTATCTTTTTCTTATTTGTGGGGAGGGCTTTGCTTCGCTTCTGAGACAGGCCCGTGATGATGGATCGCTTAAAGGAATTCAGATTTGTAGGGGCGCGCCGTACATATCTCACCTATTTTTCGCTGATGACAGCATTTTCTATGGAGAAGCGACTATCACAAGCGCAGCAAGACTTAGTAGCATCATTACAGAATTTGAAGAATGCTCAAGGCAACGAGTTAATTTCGACAAATCTTTGATTTCTTTTAGTGCCAACACACTAGACAACGTGCAAGAAACCATTGCCAACATCTTGCAGGTGCGAATTACAACAGAACCTGAAAAATACTTGGGACTTCCGTCTCAAGTGAGCCGAAATAGAATTGCCTCTTTCCGGTACCTAGCTGATCGGATTAGGGCGCGAATTGATGCTTGGAGTATTCGATTTTTATCGAAGGGGGGTAAGGAAATTTTTATAAAATCAGTTCTTCAGGCGCTTCCAACTTATGCGATGTCATGTTTTCTTCTTCCTAATACATTGTGTGATGAAATTGATGCGATCATTGCTCGTTACTGGTGGAGTAAATCCAAGACTAAAGGTGGTATACATTGGTGCACTTGGGAAGAACTTTGCAAATCGAAAAAGGATGGGGGGCTAGGCTTTCGTGGAATGGCACGCTTCAATGTGGCTCTATTAGCTAAACAAGGGTGGAGATTACTATCTTATCCTAACTCTTTAGTAGCAAGGCTCCTAAAAGCTAAATATTACAAAGATTCAGATTTCATGAGTTCAGGGTTAGGGAATTACCCCTCTTTGACATGGAAGAGTGTCTGGTCTGCTAAGGCTTTACTGGCAGCTGGACTCCAATGGAAAGTAGGGAATGGTCGGAAGATCTCAATCTGGAATGCTGGATGGTTGCCAACGCCTGGAAACAGCCAGATCACCAAGACAGATGTCAGTATAGCAGCATCTTTTGTAGCAGATTTATTCATTCCAAATGAGCGCAAGTGGGATATAGAGAAGATATCAAACCTGTTTGACTCAGAAGAGGCGACACGGATATTAAGCATTCCTTTGGCAACTGATGAACTTAACGATGAGCTTGTGTGGCGATACGAAAATTCTGGAATTTATACGGTGAAAAGTGGGCACAAATTACTTCAGAGAGGAATCCGCACGATCCATCCTTCAGTTTCGGATGATCTTAAAGGCTTATATTCGAAGTTATGGAACCTACAATTGCCACTCAAAATTAAGATCACAGTATGGCAATTTATTCGAGACCCTGTGCCTACCAGTTTAAATCTATATAACAAGCATAGTGCAAATTCCAACATATGTCGCAGATGCTCTAGGGACGTTGAAGACGGGCTACATGCGATTCGAGATTGCCCTGTTATAAGCCAAATTTGGGAGAAAGTTGGGTTTCGTTGGGTCAATGCTTCACATGATTCGGTTCAGGTTTGGTTAGAGGAAGTAATGGCTAGACTCGAAGTGGACAAATGCAACTTGATCTGTGTTACGTTATGGGCAACGTGGTTTAACAGAAACAAATTTATTCACGAGAATATCAATCAGTCAGTAAATGAGCTTCATTCCTTTATAACGGCATACCTTTTGGAGATGCAGGTCTTATTAGCGGCCGGGTCCACAGTTAACAGAGCTCAAACTCATAAAGCGAAATGGAAGCCACCTGTTGCTGATAAGGTTAAGATTAATTTTGATTCTGCATATGATTCGAACAATAAAACTGCTACATCGTTGATTCGAGGTTCAGAAGGCGAAGTTTTAGGAAGTGGATTTACCAAGCATTCTTATGTCCAAGATTCGTTTGCTGGTGAAGCACTGGCAGCGGTGGCTGCTCTCAAATTTGGATATGAATCCTTGTTCAGAAGCATCGAACTGGAGGGGGACAATCTGACAGTCGTCAAGAAATTAAAGTTGGGACAAATTGATAAATCCAAAATTAGCCCAATTATTAGTGATGGATTACAGATGGCAAAAAATTTCTCATCTTGTGACTTCTTACATGTTCGAAGGGAGGAAAATCGAGCAGCACATCTCATAGCTCGGGCTGGAATTAATTTGCATGACGATAGGTTTTTTATGGAAGAAGCCCCTCCGGAAGCTGAAGCGGTGATTACTGAAGAGCAGTGCTTCCGTGAACCTCTGTGAAGATTAGTTTTTCTCTTGACGAAACCCAGATTCTGATATTTACTAGGACCTTTGGATCATGATCAGCCGCTGAAGATTTCTCCGTTACCGCTGTCATTCTCTGGTCTTCAAGCTTGGACTAGCTTTCTGGCTTGTGTTCGTTTTCGTTTCGCTTTATTGGAACCTCTGTTTTATGTTTTGCTTGTTGCGTGGCTTTGAACAATTTCTTTAGCTTTAGTTGTTTTTTCAATAAAGCCTGGCCAGATGGTATTAACATTAAAAAAAAAATTACTATAATATCTTATGATTTTTTTTCCGCCGAAAAATAATTTTTTAATATTAGAACGTTTTCCTTGCATTGTATGGACTTTGGTGTAAGGAAATACTCTTTTTCTTTCTTTCTCGGTGACTTCCTGTTCTTCTAATTTTCTTTTGTTTGAAATTGCAAATCCAATCAGGAGAGAAAACGTAGTTACCGTATAGTGACCGCCACCTTACTGTAAGGCTGTAAGCAATAAATCCTCTCCTTAACTTCCTTCCTTCTTCGCAAATTTTATCAGCGTAGACTAATGGAGTCCATATACTTGATCATGGTAATCTCTGTCGCAGTCCCACTTCTTCTCAAACACTTCTTAGATTATAGGAGAACAAACCAAACACTCCCTCCCGGTCCTCCTGCTTTCCCCATCATCGGCAATTTCCTATGGATTGGCAAATCACTGGGCCAACTCTTGCCTATCATTCGCAATTTGCATGCAGAATACGGCCCCATGATCACTCTCCATATCGGTCACCGTCCGGCGATATTTATCGCTGACCGGTCTTTAGCTCACCAGGCTTTGGTCCAAAACGGAGCAGTTTTCGCTGATCGACCGAAAGCTGTCGCCACACGCAATATCTTCACTAGTGACCAACGTATTATCAGTTCTGCTCATTACGGACCTACTTGGCGAATCCTCCGTCGAAATCTCACCTCCGAAATTCTCCATCCTTCTCGGGTTAAGTCGTACTCTCATGCCCGTAATTGGGTTCTGCAAATTCTTCGAAATCGCCTCTTCTCTGTGTCGAAATCTGGAAGTCCTGTTAGGGCTTTGGAAGAGTTTCAGTACGCTATGTTCTGTTTGCTGGTCTTCATGTGTTTCGGCGATAAACTTGATGAGAGTCAAGTTAAGGAAATTGAAAAGGTAGGGCGTGCTATGCTGATGAGTGTAGGCAACTCCAATGCACTGAATTTCTGGCCGAGAGTGACGAAAATCTTGTTCCGCAGAAGATGGGAAGAATTGCTGCAGTTGCGGAGAGACCAAGAAGATGTTTTGATTCCTCTGATAAGAGCAAGGAAGAAGATTAACGAGGTGAGAAAACAAAATAAGGCCAAGGAAGACTGCCAAAAGGAAAAGGACAAGCATGCTTTTTGCTACGTTGACACTTTGTTCGATCTGCAACTTCCGGACGAGAAAAGGAAGCTTACAGAAGAGGAAATGGTTTCTCTATGCAATGAATTCCTCAACGCCGGTACGGATTCTACATCCACGGCGTTGGAGTGGATCATGGCAAATTTGGTTAAATACCCACATATCCAAGAGAAGCTTTTCATGGAAATGAAAACGAGAATGGGAGATGAAAAAGCAGAAGAGGTAAAAGAAGAAGATTTGGAGAGGATGCCATATCTAAAAGCAATCGTTTTGGAAGGTTTAAGACGACACCCACCTGGACATGTGGTGTTACCACACGCAGTGACTGAAAATATGAAGTTGGGCGGGCATACAATACCCAAAAATGCGATAATCAATTTCATGGTAGCAGATATGGGATTGGATCCAAAGGTCTGGGAAGATCCAATGGTATTCAAACCAGAAAGATTTGAAGGGGAAATGGTGGACATCACCGGAAGTAAAGAGATAAAGATGATGCCTTTTGGGATAGGTAGGAGGATTTGCCCAGGCTATGGCTTGGCAATTCTTCATTTGGAATACTTTGTGGCCAATTCGGTTTGGACATTTGAGTGGAAAGCTGTGGATGGAGAAGATGTAGAGCTGTCTGAGAAGCAATGTTTCACTATTGTAATGAAAAAACCACTCCAGGCTAATCTGTTTCCCAGGGTAAGGAAGTAAGGAGCTGGTGTATGATCCTATTCCTATAATTATTTATTATGGCCTGTTTTACAGTTGGCTGATAGCTCACTCTATCCCGATCAGCGATAGTCGATTGTACCAGCAATATTTATTTCTACGTGTTTGGGTAAAATTAGTTGATTATTATGGGTTGATTACGTGTAAAATAAATTACTGTTTATAAAATATAAGTATTATATTTTAATATTTTTAATATTCTGGTAAAAAATTAGATTTATATATTTAATTTCATAAAAATTAAGTTTATAACTTTAATAAAAAATATAACTTATAATAATAATAATGATAAATAAGTTGTTATTATTATTATTATTACTACTACTGTTACAGCTACTTTCTTTTTTATATTAATCAAATTGAAGTTTATTTTTCTAATATATAATAAAAGATAATAGCTTAAATAATTTGTAAAAACATTTGAGTACAAAAGGGTTTTTTTCTTTTAATTTCTAAGTCTTTTGGAACAAAACGCTTTCTATATAAGCATTTTTAAAAACATCGAACTGAATTCTATCCGTTAACTCAATCAGCTGATTACCCAATATAATTATCAATGATTTGACATGATCAAATAGTTAAATACTTCTTAATCTACCAAAAAATAGTTGATCAATTATTTACTAAACAAAGTCACACCAATTTAAAAAAATACAAACTTAATTCATTTGTTTAACCTTAAATCATAGTTACAAACAAATAGATCATGTTGTTATGGAGTCGGATTGTTTGTTAGCTATACAAGCGCTTACAAATTCATCTGTTAATCGTTCTGAGATTAGAAAGCTAGCTTTGGATTGTTTAGCTTTCAAGCATTATTTCCTTCACTTATTCTTTCAATGGACGCGCAGGATTGCCAATAGGGCGGCGCTCACTCTTTAGCTCGGGTAGCCTTATTATATGCAAACCTTCATAGTTGGAAAACTTGTCCTCCTTGTCTAGGTCATATTTTATTGTTAGATAACTCTGCTTGTAATCCATCTGATAAGGAAAGGCTTGTAGGATCTGGGTGTATGAGGTAAGCCTGCTGGCTTGAGTTTAGTTTTTAACCTTCCATTTTATGGGTTTTCTCGTAAAAAAAAAAAGTAGCAGAAAATGTGAAACTACTCTTATTATTATTTAGGTGACCTTATGGTAATCTATTAGAGAATTATGTGACAATTTAAATTGCAATTTAGTATTATACCAGAGATAGCTATTAGGCCCATACTCGAAGTCAATGAGCTAAGCTAAGTTGACTCTGCCTCGAGTTGCGCTTGGGCTTGGTCTTGGGTTGCTCATGCCCAACCATGCCCCAAGCCCAACACTTATAAGCAAAATGAGTCGGGCTTGAGCTCGAACTCAGGTCGAGCTGCCTCTAGCTCGAATCATTACAACAGTAGTAGGGCCAAGAATGGGCTTAGGGTCGGGATGCTCAGGTCTAACCCTAAGCTCAACACTTATAAGCAAAATGAGTCAAGCTCAAACTCAAACTCAGGTCAAGCTGCCTCGAGACCAGACCACTGCAACAGCAATCCGGCCAAGTTCTGGCTTACGCTTGACCTTGAGTTTGGGCCCGACCCATTTTCATCCATTTATATACATAGTAAATAAATAGAATGCACAGAGTCCTTTTTCCTTTGGCACTGTTTAAAATAGGAGGGAAAAAAAAGTGCGGTTGGCTTTGATATAAGTTGTTATTGTATCATTTTTACTCTCGTGGTGTAACTTTCGTGAACTCCAGTCGCCTCACGTTTGAACATTTCTACAGATATTTAATGAAAGTGTCCTGGCAGGAAAAACTCTGAGCGACCTTTTCGGTCCCCTACTAAACTACTCTTGTACATATTTTGTTATCATCCCAGCATCCTAGCCAAATTGAGTTTGAGTCCATTAAACATCTACGATTAGGATGACCACCTTGTACCTTATCTTGTTTTCTTGTTTGGACCTGTCAACTATTGTTGCATGCAGGTCAAACATTAATGGTAGGAATACAAGAGGTCGAATCCTCAGTCCGATATTAAGATGTCTAATCTTGTATAGTGTTCAAAACCCTCAGTGGAAAAACGACGACAAAACTCGTTTCGTAACTAATACTTTTGTCCTTCTGAAGGACAACAATTGCCTACATCGTCCTTAAAATTGAGGACACCTCCAAGAAGTTTGGAGTCAAAACGTGATCCATGAAGAGTACCAAGGTTTTGGATGGTAGTTTACCAATAATCCTTGCAAGAGCAAATACCACCCTCAAAGTGATGAAATCGATTTGTATCTCTCACAATAATCTTCCTACCATAAATGCTTGAAATAAACTTCAAAGCTGAGTGACAATCATAGCAAACACGAAGGTTCTTCGTCACTCGGATGGTCATTCCTGGATCGATCATCATAATCCCAAAAGCCACAGCCAGCTTCTCACTATGATACTTTAAGATGTGCTCTTTGTCTTCTTCTTCCACATCATGAAGAACACATGACAAGTTTGGTACATGCCCAGCCATCCTCAGCTCCACTGCTAAGCTCTCTGACTTTCTGTACACCTCTTGCCAGTATGGATTTTCTCGATCCCCTGTATGGAATCCGTAAAATTCTTTGCCATAATTAATAACACTAAAAGCAGCAGGTTTCTTCAATCCCTTATTCTTCAAGACTTGTCTCAGCATCCCAACTTCTTGCCATTTGTTAGATGCTGCATATATATTTGACATCAGAATATAGTATCCGGTAACGTCTGGCTGAAGGTGGAACAGATTGCTCGCGGCGATTTCCCCTAATTCTGTGTTACCATGGATTTTGCAAGCTAAAAGCAATGCGCCCCACACTGCATCACTTGGAGGTGATGGCATTTCTTTGATAATATCAAACGCTTCTTCCAGAAACCCAGCTCGACCAAGCATATCCACCATGCAGGCGTAATGTTTATCCTCTAGTGTAACAGACCATTTTTTCATGTTTGCAAAACACTTCTTGCCTTCATCAATAAGGCCAGCATGGCTACAAGCAGATAGAATAGATGTGAAGGTAATGTGGTTTGGTTCAACTCCTTCCTCTTGCATTCTTGAGAAGAGCTCCAGCGCCTGTCTTCCATGTCCGTGCATGCCATAGCCTGAAATCAGTACATTCCAAGAACTAACATCCCTTTCACTCTGTTTACTGTTGAACATATCAACAGCGGTTTCCAAGTCTCCACACTTCGCGTACATGTCCATTAATGCATTCCAAAGATTCATGTCTATCTCCATTCTGCTTTGAGCTACGAAGTCATGGAATTTCTTACCAAGACAATGGGAACCCAAATAAGCACAAACTCCAACCATGATCAACGCCGTAACTTCATTAAATTCTACCTCAGAATCATGCATACTATCAAAAAGCATGAGAGCTTCACTTGCTTGCCCATTCTGAGCATAGCCACTAAGCATAGTATTCAATGAGATAACGTTTCTCTCATCCATCTTATCATAAACCAAATAAGCTTTATCCATATTCCCACATTTGGCATGCATGGCAATAATAGAGTTCCCAACACAAATATTCTCAATTAGCGAGTGGCGGATGGAATAAGCATGAACAACTCCAGCTTTCTTGGCATCTCCTAACTGACTAATAGCAGAGGCAACACTCACTATAGTAACTAAATCCGCCAAAAGGCCATCTTTTTGCATCTTTTGGAACAAGATGAGGGCCTCCTCGGGCTTTTCAGCCTGTTCATAGGCAGTTATCATTGCTGTCCAGCAAACCAAATCTTTCATCGCCATTTCATCGAATATCTTGCGGGCATCACCAAATTGGCCACATTTCGCATACATATCCACCAAGGCGGCTTCAACGAATAAATCCAAATCAAACCCACATTTGAAAGCATCTCCGTGAGCTGCTTTCCCCTGAAGAATCAGCAATTTTGAAGCGCAGGCTTTAAGTACAAAAGGGTAAGTGTAGTTGTTGGGTGAAATGCCAGTTCTTCGCATACGAGAGTACAAACCCAACGTTTCCATACAATGGCCGCCATTAGCATAAGCCCGAATCATCGTGTTCCAAATAAAAGAACTGGGTTTATAACCATTTTCATTAATACCATCAAAGAAACATCTGGCACTGCAAGCGTCTCCAACTTCAGCATATTTGATGATAATTCGAGCACCCAGGTGAAGGCTTTTAAGGAGGAGATTGGTAGTAATGAGAGGTGAATGTATCTGTTTGAGAGAAGCCAATCCATTGCAGGACTTTAAAAGATGATCGTAAAAGCTCTCCGTTGAATCATGAATGTAGCTGAAGGTTGAACAGGCCCTCAATGAGTATGAAGTTACAGGGTTTAAGAAGGGTTTATGATAGATGGATAAGGAGATGTTATAATACAACGGATAGAAGCGGTGCATTCCACTCTAAGCCAACCCAATATCTGAAACAGTACTTTTCATGTAAAATCTGCCTCAAGAAACTGTTCACTGAGAGTCTAGATCAGAGTGCGCGAAGGAAACAAGGTAAAGACAAATTAAAAGCACATTGAAACTGATCTTCAATAATGAATTTACTTACACAATTGTTAAGAAGCACAAATCACTGGCACAGTAAGCCAGATAAATACAATGAAATGGTACAATTCTAATGGCAATGGAATGACCATCTACTGTTGAAATCACCTGTAAACTTTGCTATATCGTAATGTGTGATCTAAATAAGCCAAGAATGCTACTGTATTTCTACAATGGATAAAGAATGTTAGATTTACAGTATTTCTCCAACAGTTTGTTGGAAGTGACTGAATTTCACTAAGTTCTGTCATGTATCAACTGCTCTGAGATGAATCAACTTGGATCCATAATTCCTCAGCATAGGCTTTCTCCTCTTCCTTTTCTAGCATTAAATGATTAGTTGTATCGCCAATTTCCTCATCTTCCTCGGGGACTTCGTCCATTGTTTCTTCTACAGAAGCTAGTTCTGCAAGTTTCTCTTGGCCTTGCTCCGTAAGTTCACCTAACGCCTCTCTCATAGCCTGAGCAGTTGCTGGCCTATCGATTGGTCCATACTTAGGAGCTGGCACAACAAATGGTAAGACAATATCATCCAGGCTGGAATTATATTTACTGGCACAGTCCGTTGTCTCTGCCGGAGGGAAAACAAAAACAATCCCGATTTCATAGTTACATATGTGGAGCCTGGAACCCAAAGAAAAGCTGGTCTTTTCATGCAGATTTGATTTTAGATCGGTTGGACAGGAAATTGGTCGTCCCCATGCAGCGGCACTAAAGTTATGTGACCCACAATAAACCCAACCGGAAGAAGATGCATCTTTCTTAGACTGGAAACGTCTCCGTGCTACCTACTTACACTTTTTTCCTCAGTTCATTGGTATGATTGATAAGAAAGCAAAAATAGTGATTGCTCAGGGTTTTTAAGACAAACAAGATACCATAGTCATAATTAGGATGAGAATTAGCGTAGGGCAATTCCAATATTATTGCAGAAATTAAGTTCTCTACCTTTATGTGCATTGGCTGCCCTACTCTATCACAGGGATGAGGGATTGCATCGTGAAGTATGTGCATAGTTCTCAACCTTTGCCATGTTTTCTGTATTGCAGAAGAAATAAAAAAAATCAACAGACATAAGTACTTGTGAAATTAAACAAAAAATGTTGAAGAAAAAGATGGAAGGTTAGAGATAAAACTTAAGAACTTCACTATATAAAAGTGAAATTAATAAAAGGGTAAAGTTCTCTCTCCAAGCCACATGCTCCATCAAACTTCTTGACTTCTAGGAAAATTTTGAAGTAATATAAAAAGGTGGAACTGCCTTTCTTTTCCTTATTAATCCAGGACCTAAGCAAAAACAGTCATCAATGCATTTTTCTTGTTTAAAACTGGCATTGATATTGATTCTATGCATGTCATTAGCATTTTCCAGCATATTCGAGATTGCAATTCACGCATGACTAATTTAGTTATGACACACAATTGGGAATTTGGGTCTGCTTTCCAAGTTGACTATCTGTCTATATCTCTTATTTGACTGTTTTCTAGTTTAGTAGAGTTCCAGATGGCTGAGGTGGCAAGGTTGTTAGGATGTCAGAGGTATATTTGGTGGGCAGAAAGTAGGAAGGGAATATAGAGAATGTATTAAGAAAAAGAATTGAGTGAAGGAAAGTGACACCTCTCAAATGCTGCCTCTGGCTGTTTTTTCTTCTTTTGTTTACATTTCAATGAAAGACCTGCAATTCTAACAGCTATTTTTCTCTACTCTACTATATCGCTTCTCTGTTTCTTTCTTAAATCTTATCTTTTGTTTACTAACTTCAATCTTCTGTTTCCTGGGCGAGCATACCAATTATAATATTGGCCTTAAACCCATTTAATAATACTAACTGCTAATGGAAGAAATAGCACATACAGAATAAAAAGACCTGCTGTGTGGTAAGTTTAGCTGTTGATTAAAGTTGCGTATTACCTCTGAGAAGCAAAGGATGCGCCTTGAGGGCAAGACACCATTGGATGCATTCTTCACTCTGTCAATTGTAGGAAAAAGGACTTGAATGGATGGATTTTTCAATTCCTCAGTAGCATTCCAACAACCCCACTGTCAAGAACAGTAACAAGTCCATGAATCCACTACAAAACACAGTCTCAACATGTGATCAGTGTTTACAGCAAAACCACTATCGCTACCTCTGGATCAGATTCTTCAGAGTCAAGGAAATGCATAGATCTCTTCCCCGTTGCTGCTGCAAATGTAGCCAGGAATTGAGCATTGATGGAACCAATTGAGGATGAGCCTTCAGCAGAAAATAAAAAAACTATGAAACATAAAGAATCTGATTCTTCAAATTTCATGAGCCAAACAAACTTTCTGTTCAAGGCACTAACCATAAATAAAATCTGATTGTTCTACTTCAGGCCATTTATACTGCCATAGCACCTAGCATCAGCAGAAAACATTGTGTAAGACTGAAGAGCTCCAGGAATATACATTATAAAAAGCCTCTAATTAGCTATTCAGACTAACTGTCAGAATATTTTACCTATGCTCATCAGATCAAAGCAATTAATATTATCTCAAAATCAAAAGAAATCGAGGTGAGAGATTTAAAAAGTTTGAGACTCTTCACCTAAACCTCATGAGAAGCTGCTTTACAAGAAAAGATAATCAAGATAATAAAATATGGAACCAAGACATTATTGCAGCTAGCGCTACCATATGAAACACCGGATGGCCAGAAAGAGAATAACTTTCCCTGTAATTAAGCATGGGAATAGTCATTTCAACAATAAGTGTTGGACACCTCTCCAAGGAGCAATTCCTTGGATAACAGTTAAAATTGTCTGCTCTGAATATTTGAATTGATGGGGCCCTCACATTGTGTTTCAGGTAGACAGAAGTTCTCAGTATAATAAGCATCAGGATCATGGAAAAGGAGCAACTACATCATTGGCACACAGTGAACAATAAATTTCAGAGGTGAGACTTAAAAGAGCAGGCAGCCAATCTAGAAACATTTACCTCTTGCAGTCGCCAAAGGCCCACACATCGCTTAATTGAAGCAACGAGGGAGCAAAATGCAATGGCATGCTCAGGTAACATCATCCTCGTCATACCAGAAAAGTAGGGTCCCTGTATTACATCAAGTTGTTCACAATGACATCAAACCGAAAACATGAAATATTGATTTAGGACAATCAGATAAAGTCAAAGATAACATGCCTGTGATACATGTAATATCAATTGCACTCTCAGGTTGCTTCCTCCCAAAGCAGCTGCAAGGGCTTCTTTAGGATATATATACCCTGAGAATTTGAAGAACCCACTGTCCCACAATGGAGAGATCCACTTTGCTATATCTCTGGGCATAAAACCAAGCTGAATACTGTCTATTCACCAAATGGAGTAACATCAATCAGTCTCAAACCCTAGCACAAAGTCCAAACAAAAACTTGTACCACACAAATCAATAACTATTTGGAATGTAACAAATACATCACAAACTAAACATGCACATATAACGACAGAACCAACAATTAGCTAAATCACAAAAAGGCTCCATGCAGAAAGAAGCTTTTGAAGACAACATGATCAACCTAGATGGTTGCATAACCATGATATTGCATTTTGCTATTATAAAGAGTCCAAACACATAACAGAAAAGTTATCTCTGCAGGCTTTAATAAGACTGAAAGAAAACCTCAATGGGTACGAATTATCATTGTATAGCATTCTAATGACTAATGTAAATCCTTTATTTGACAAATATGCAAAAGCTGATGACTGCAGCCATGTAAGAAAATATCCAGAAAAGCATGAGGATGAAGGCTGGGAACAAAGGGCATGTTGTTTGTGAAGGTACAGAATCAAGCAACTTCACCTCCTGTATATGCTTGATCTGGATCAGGAATAAGAACGCTTACGGCATTCACATCGGCAGCCACATTGGTGTTTCTTTTTAAAAGAACCTCCAACATCCCATTTGCATTTTCACCAGACTTCCCAATGAAAGCAGCTAGTCTTTTCAGGTGTGCACCATTCGTGTCAGCAGCAGAATGAAATAGGTAACTTAAACCTACAACAGATGCCTCAACCAAACCCACCAACTTCACACCACATGTCCGTAAAGCACACTCATAAGCCTGTAATAGAATGATTCAATGCATAAGATTACCATATCAAGCAGCATTTCAAAGTATGACACAAAAAACAAGCCATGATTTATTAGTTCAAAGCTATGTTCCAGTTTTCAGATCCTAAGGACAGAAATGTAAATTATAAATATGCACTCTACTTGAGCAATAATAAGAAGAATGTATAATTACATGAGAATAGACACTCACATTGAGACTCCTGAAAGAATAAACTCCTGGCACTGAAGCAACTAGATAACCTGTTGCCTCTTCAAAGTTGTACTTTGCCAACTTCATTATCCAATAAGCCTGACTAGGTACATCAATCAAAAGAGATGCTACGAATCCAGCCAGCTGAGCAGAAAAATCAGAACCCAAATGTTGATCTGTTTTTCCATCAGAAACTCGAACAAAAAGTGACGAAAGATCAGGAGCACTTCTGGAAGGGAAATCTTGCCACCAAACGGTATTTGTTACATTATTCCACTGTAAAATCATAAAGGCGGAATGTAAAATTCAAGGAAACTTCAACAAAAGTTAACAACATTAATCAAATGCAAGATTTCATATAGAGAGCTAAAAGGATATCCCTACCCAAAAGTATTCATAGCTTCAGCAAAAGTTTGATTCACATAAGGGAAAAATAGACTAGATACACAGGAATCCAGGCAAATGGGCAAACAATTGCATGAGTAATAGTTGTGCTTTAGACATGAAATTTCTCCAACAAAACCATTCCCTAAGTTACTACACCAAAACAAGTCACATTACCACCCATGTCCAAGTTTCAGGATAAAGTAGCATCCATAGATGAGAGGGTTAAAAATGTTTGGGGTGAGCTAATTAACAGAAAAGGTTTCCAATTGCTTTCCGCAAAAGCCTATTGGAATTTCACCACCAGATCCCAAAGTACATAAAGCATAACTATTTTTTATATAGTTATTAAAGGATTCATATCCACCATAACAGACTAAGAAACTACATTCTTTCTAGATAACTTGAAAAGTACAAATACATATGTATGATTCATAAAATCTGGAAAAGTGATAATCACCTGATTTGCAACTAGATTTGCAGAAGTAATGATAACCCGGATGCTATTTTCTCTTTCCAAGATGAACAACTTTGGATGGTGGCAAGCAACACCTTGTCTCTTGCGTTCTTTACCAAATGCTATCTCTTCGGGGAATTGGGGAAACCTATTAAAAGCAAATTCAAATGCTCTGTTCCAAAAATAAGTCAAGTGAAACAGTTCTTAACAAAGACAAATTGCCTGCTTACACTAAAACCAAGTTTGGGAAATCCAAACAAGGTGAAGAGGTTCGTTTATCAAGGTGGGAACTCCAACAACGCTCTGCGTTATGGCACGCAATTGTTACTGGTAAATGATGTGGAATCTTGCAATATGACAGAAACCTAAACAAAGATGTCCTTTAGACTTGGAAATATAACATATGGCAAGTTATGATCACTGCCCCAAACAAAATTTCAAGGGGCAATATATAATGACACCCAGTAACAATAGTGAAACGTTAAAAAAGTGCTTTTACTTGTTTGCTAAATATGAAATCGCAAAAGACTACGCAGATAAGATCAGAATAAACTATGAAGTGAAGAAACTGACAAATAAAAGCACAAGATAGGCAACTTACCATGAAACATCACATGTAAAAGTTGCAATAAACATGCTTAGAATGCTTTCCAGTGGATAAAGAATCTCAGGCAAAGAGATGGTACTATGAAAACTGAACGGACCAGTAACATGGTCCACATTTTGAAGACGATTTAGGTAAAACTTCTTTCCAGGTGGTGGCACTGAATTCTCTGTGGTTTTCATTCGTAAAACACCATCGAAACAAGGAGCATTCTCCTTCTCACTCAGAGTATTCAACACCAATCCCTTACGTTTATTGCAATTATCATCTTCTGTGCAATATCTAAGATCTTTTCTGAGCAAATTATCACCATCAACAAGAACACATCCTTTGTCACCACATAACTTCTTATTTACAATACCCTGGTCATTGTGTAAGTTCTCACACCTCAGTGTTTGCCACCTAAAATCCACCATATCATTATCCACCTCCTTTTGACCTTCTGCTGAAAAATCAGGAGGGTCAGCTCGGATAACACCCTGAATTTGAACTAATTTGTTGTTACAACCCTGTATAGCTTCCAATCTCAGATTTGATGAATTGAATCCCCGAATACAAGAAATGGGATCATCGCTATTTAATATTTGCCTACAAAGACTCAAAAGAGGATTGGCTCTTCCAACAGCATCTCTGCATTTATTTTTTTGAAAATCATAACCTGGACAAACGACATCACTTGCTCGTACAGCAAAAACCCTTTTGCTTCTCTTCCCACTAGACACTGAACCTTGTGAATGTCCCACTAAAGTAGGCTCCTCAACCAACCAAGGTCTCTCAAAATGAATCTCATTAGTCCCGACAACAACCTCCTCCTTAATAAAAACCCCCTGAATCACAAACCCAATTCGAATTAACAAACTACACATACCCTTATTGCCACAAACAAGCATAACCTCATCTCCTGCATGCAACTCCTTAGCCAATCCTCTCTTAACTCTAACCCCATTAACAAACAACCCATTCAACGAAGGCTTCACGCTATCCAATTCATCGCAACTAACCAATCTCTTCTTAAACTCACTAACAACATCATCACCACCAAGCAATGACATGGTTCCATCCACAACATAAACCCTACGGTCTACACTATCGAACAGAACTTGGCAATGTGTTCTACTTACCCGGCGATCATTGAACCGGAAATCGCAGCCGCGCGCGGCTCGGCCGAGGGTGTAGGGCCGATCCGGTTCGAGGTGGATGGAGTCGAGGGGCGAACCGGTGGTGGGCGAGACCAGAGGGACATCAAGGATGTGGATGTGGACGATGGCAGAGTGGGAAATAATGCGGTTTTGGGGTCGTTTTCTGAGAGGCAAAGCAGAGTAAAGTAAAGAAGAATCGCCATTGACTCTTGTTCTCTTCTTGTTGTGGGTGTGAGAAGAAGAAGGAGAAGTTGAATCCTTCATGTGAAAGAATAAAAAATGAATTCCAAAAATGGTGGACAGAGGATGGCTATGCCTCCTCAGCCCTCTCACTCTTTCTGGTTCAAATGGTCAATTGGTTCTGTGAACTTCTTTTCCCTCCAAGTTACGACATTGTAAGTGTCTTTGGGCCTGATTTTCGGACATCATTGGCCCAACTTCATACGACCTCGGTTCATGTTGTTGGATATCATATGAGAAATTTACATAAAATTCTAATAAAATAATATTAAATAAAATTAAAGATGACAATGAGATGCGTCGGGTGAGATCCAACCTTGCCTAAGCTCAACCTGGCAGACCTTTTATCTCTGAAGAGCTGGCTCGCCTGGAATTATTATACATATTTTTTAAAAGGGCAAAATCATGATGTTTTGGACAAAACGAACGACATCATTTTGGGACCGTACTTTGTTGAAAAAAAGAATTCAACGGCACAGTGGAGAAGATTGGCCAAAGAATAT
>JANZXV010350813.1:0-11668 GCA_027576455.1 Erythroxylum roigii
AGGTAAGCTGTAACAACATCCATAAGACGCATTTCCAGTTTCTGAAGAACTGTTAAGCTGATTAAATATCTAAACGTAATTGTATCCATAACAGGAGAGTATGTTTGTTCATAGTCAATTCCGGGTCTTTGAGAAAAACCTTGTGCAACAAGTCGAGCTTTGTATCTCATAATCTCATTTTTCTCATTTCGTTTTCGAACAAAAACCCATTTGTAACCTACAGGCTTTACACTTTGGGGTGTAAGGACAATAGGTCCAAACACATTACGCTTGTTAAGAGAATTTAATTCAGCTTCAATAGCATCTTTCCATTGAACCCAATCATGTCTATTTTGACATTCAATGATAGATCTTGGTTCGGGATCTTCATTTTCATTGATGATATCACATGCTATAGCATAAGAAAATATTTCATCAATCTCTTTCATATCATTTCGGTTCCATAATTCTTTTGTGTGAATATAAT
The DNA here is from genome assembly GCA_027576455.1 of Erythroxylum roigii. Taxonomy (NCBI): domain Eukaryota; kingdom Viridiplantae; phylum Streptophyta; class Magnoliopsida; order Malpighiales; family Erythroxylaceae; genus Erythroxylum; species Erythroxylum roigii. The sequence goes on from JANZXV010350813.1 coordinate 467, forward strand.
TAATTGAGATTTCTTGATTAATCTCAGTTTGTGTCTCTTCTGGGACACTATCCTCATCTTGTGTTTCTAAAGGAACACTTTTATCTATATTGGGGTCATTAATCACATTTGCTCCTTTTCTTTTTCGAGGATTTTTATCTTTGGAACCGATTGGTCTACCACGCTTCATGCGTGTCGTAGATTCATGAGTGACCATTTTCTCAGATTGTCCTTTTGGGATTTCAATCCGAGCAGGAGCATTTACAGCTGGTATAAATGATTTAGTCACTCTTTTTGTATCTGTGAAAGCATCTGGTAATTGATTTGCAATTCTTTGCAAATGCACAATTCTTTGCACTTCTGTTTCGCATTGTTTTGTGCGTTGATCAAGATACAATAATGATGGTTCGCACCATGTAATTTCTTTCATCAGTTGTTTATTATCTCCCCCTAATGTCGGGAAAGTATTTTCATCAAAATGACAATCAGCAAAACGTGCTGTAAACACATCACCTGTTTGAGGTTCAAGATATCGAATAATAGATATACTTTCATAGCCGACATATATCCCCAATCTTCTTTGAGGTCCCATTTTACTACGTTATGGTGGTGCAATAAGCACATATACTGCACAACCAAAAGATATCGAACCCGGTACGATATTCATAACATTGGTTCTGATGTAATTTTGTGTTATGAAAGTCTTTATATCGGTGATGCTGTATAGATGAAATTAAGGAGAACTTTTTCAGGTTCATTCATATAGGCGAGATTCTATAGATTTGACATCAAATTCTATCGATGCTCGATCAACTGATACGATTAATCTTGAGATGCACACTAAATTGTTCAAACGCTACTTTATCTTTTCTTACTATTATTATTAAAACTCATTGATTTCACTATCAAAGTAAATTTAATGTCAACCAAAACAAGTGATCTTATTAGTAGATGCTACCAAAGATGATAAACTAAAGAATAACGAACTAAAACCACCAATATTCAAGTTATATGCTCCTCGGCATTAGCGACTACTTATGAAAGACAAAAGTGATTGTGATCAGAAGCATTATTCCTGTTGAATCAATTATCGTCTTTTACTAAGCATATATAGCTTCCTACACTAAGCATATATAGGTTTCTACAGAGACCACCGTGGAGTCTTTTGCACGTCAAAGCTCTACAGGTGCATGAGTCGATTATCAAAATACACTTGCAGCGCCAAGGCAAGCTTCGTGGCCATCTGAAATGAAGATTCAGAAGAGATGAGTAGTCCCAATAAAATCGTTAAAATATATCAGAAGCCGAACTCAACATCAACTTTGGAGTTGATTTCTGTCTCCAGCCCTCTGCGAGCACCATGCCACAGCTGATTCTCTATGCCCAACTTCCTCAGCTCCAAAAGCCCACGTTCAACTGTGCATTATAGCAAAACATCACCCAAGTTAACCCCTAGCACAAGGAAAATCATATTATTCTGTGTTGTTGTCTGTTCCAGACAATTAATCTTTTCCTTTTAGTACATTGGAAGACTAAAGGTTTCAACAAGATTTCAATTTTTGGTGTAGGAGAAGGCTTTTAATTTCCTCAACCACTAACCACAGGCTTGTTAACTTGTTTTTGATACCCCCTGTTATCACTTCAATCACCATCCGTGAGTTATTCTAGCTTTCTGTCAAGAAACTGGTTTATGTCCATTTACTTCTTTCAATACATTCCATCGCCGGCTTATATGTTAAGCATGTTGGTAGAAGGTGGTTGCAATTAGCAGATTGGAAACCAACCCAATTTGCTTGTTTTGCAACAAAATTATGAATTTGCAGATCTAGGAGGGGAAGTATAAGGGAAGGGGGATACCATCAACTGCATCAAGTGAAGTGGAATTCTGGTTGCTATGGTTGATCCAGAACTGCAAACGTTCTTCTGCTATGTCTGGTTCGATTCCTTGGTCTCTGGTTCTTCTCCAGAAATATGTAAGCCAAGCCTGTACGAGGCAGCAAGCAAGAATTAAACAGTGACTGAACTAAAAGTTCTACATTTAACAACATTAACAATCCTTTTTATATCAATGCCTTAAAACATAAGAACGCAACTGTGTACTTTTTCCTTTCCTAGTCTTCCAGGTTAACTCGTTGAAGAATTTGATATGGAATCCCCAGGATAAAAATTCGAATTAAAATCCATTTGCTTCAACTGTTGCGTTCATAAACAAAACAAATCTGCAGTCATTTCCTAATGTGCAGTCAGTGGTATACACAACACAGAGACCCTTTGTCGCCTTTAACTTTCTGAATTACAATTATCCCGGCTTTTTTGAAGATTCCAAGTTGCTGTGGTGTTTACGACCCAAGATTGTCCATCTAAGTCGAAAAATATGGGGGCCAAAAACTTACAATGGCCATGTTTTGGGAAGGGGCGTGTAACAAGCCACCCAGTGCAATCTTAATAATGATGTCTAGAGGAGAAGCCTCAAATAAGAAAAGAAAAAAGGGAAAAGTTTGAAGGACTATTCAGATCTATCTTAATATAAAAAAGCCATCATACCTGTTTGAAACGCACAATTTCAGACTCTTCTTGACTCAATTCTGTGGATAAATTTTTTATGTAAGTAATCTTTTTAGCATACATACACACCAAATATGTGCTGTCTGAGAAAGAAAGTTCTTAAGTACAAGCTAAAAGAAGGAAATACGTTATCAATGCATGAGAAGTGGGCATCCCTGCAACTGCAGCATTGACATCTCACTTTGATATTTATAGTGGTGTACAACAAGTAAATTTTAGAAGGTAGAATATTAAACGTACCAAACGCTTCAAACTGCCCTTCATTGGGCAGTTTCACTTCATCTTCACCCATTACTGGAGAAATCAAGACACAGTTAGATAGAACTACGTATGGAACACTCTAAACACTAAAACGAGCAGCAAACAGAGCACTTTGGATAGACTGAACGGAAAAACACAAGAAACCATAGCAAGAAAGAACATGTCGTAAGGTAAGAAAGTAAAGAAAAATGAAAGCTTTGTACTTCATATAAGATTATAAGATCATAGTTCTGCGTTTTGGCAGTGTCAAGCCAGTTTTCTTATGTTTGTAACCTGAAATATTTATTAAAAAGAGGATAGAGGTACAAGAAACTATAACGATTCAAGAAATAAATGAATGAAATAAGATAAGCACAGAGAGTAGAGGTCAAACATACATATAGGACGCAATTGAACTAATCTTAATCCCAACGGTCAGAACTAAAAAATGAACACAGCATTACTATTCCTTATGAGTTATCAAAAGGCAAGATAATTAAATCAGACCTGATTTTAGCAAATTCGGACGTCGTTGCTGAGCCATGGCGAGTGCTACTGCTTCCTCCACCTTCAGAGAAGGAAAGGAAGAAAATTTCAGAAACTGTTCAATGTAAGGAACATTTAACTAGTTAGCCAAAAGGTAAACCAAGCAATTTTAGCTCCATAAGTCCTAATCAAGCCAAGCAAATAGGTATTATCTGCTCTAGCAGCCTTGTGAATTGGTCATCTAAATGTTCCTCTCAGTTAGGAGAAGCTTGTTGTTAAGCTTGTCTAGACTTAAACTGATATCAGAACTTGGTTTTCCTAAGCTCGAGGAATTGTTCCCGCAGATAAAAACAAGTAATGGTAACAGGAAGTCAGTTGAATCCATTGAGGGACATTGTCAGTTGAGGCCAGAACAATAAAGTTTTGACTTTTAAAAGTTTCAAGAATTGAGCCTTTAACTATTTTTAACTCATCAATATATCCTCATCAAAGTTCAAACTTCCTTCTTTTGTGGCTGATAATATTCAAAGTAGAGTAAGACACATTCACGATGGTTGGTTACTTCCTACCAGGCAAGGGAACAAAGATCAAGAGTCTTTAACATTGCATCATCAAATCTTTACTTGTCAGTGGATCAATAAATATGAGAAGCTGGGAGAAATCTAAAGACACTAAGATTGAACAATGATCGATAAATGGGGTCTGACAGAGACCTTCAGTGAAGCCAGTTCCCGCAAACCTTTTTCAACAAGTATCACGCTTTCAAAATTACCATCTCCAGAAAGTTCATTCACATCTTCTACAACTCGGTGTCTGCGTTCTGTACCACATAAAGTAATTAAAAGCAACCACAAATGGAAGTAAATATGAACTTTCAGAAAGGAGCAACTGAGTCATACTTACGTGAGGAGTCATCTTCTTTAGCTCTCTCTGCCGAGGCTAACACAACTTCGACAGGTGCTGGTGCAAAGGATGACCAGTATTCATATTTTGCCCCTGCAATATCTGCATGAACACCTGAAATTTGGTAATCTCTGTGAGAACTTCCTTTGCACTACAGCTCTATATTCAAATTCTTAAGATGATGAAAACTAACAAATCCCATCTCAAAAATTCGGAAAGTAAGGTTAATATGATAATATCCCTCGAGGTAAAGAGAGGTTGATTAATATCTTAATCCCAACTAATTTCTAGCCTTGTTGAACTAACCATGAGGAGAAAGACTTTGAAGATGTTGGCTTTCTTAATTATCAAAAAACGTGTTATTTAATTGAGAACTTATCAAAGAGCGGAAGTCTACAGGATCACAGCTAAACTAATAATAAAACACATAAAACTGTTATGCCTCCTATTCGTATACAACATGAAACGAGAAAGAAGAAGGAACCAACAGCTGACAAAGCTATCATTTCTGCTGGCTAAAAGCTTTGTTTTTCTGTTAGAATACTAGCGCCATATAGAGGAGTGAGGTGGCAGCTTGTTAGGATTCTCTGCAGGAATGTGTTAGGTAGGAAGGGGGATTGGATAATCTGTCAGGTTGGGAGAGTGGGAGAGTTGGTCACCTCTCAAATGTGGCCTTTAGTCGTCGGAAATTTTCTTCCCTTATCAATAAAATCCTAAATACTAGCATTCTTTATCTTGGTTCATCTATCTTGTCCTCTATTTCCTCTTCTACCGACCTATTTGCAGAAGTTTCCTAACAAAAACCTTCGAAACTAAGTTTCAACTCCATTCATTCAGATAAAAGCATGGGAAGTTCTTGTTATACAGATCTAAAGTCAAAACAGCTTACCATATTTAATACATAAGCTCCAATACCATGCAAGCCAACACCTCTTTAAAACAACCTCTTCCTAATATGAAAACTGCAAATCACGTTACTATGACATAATGGAGTAGTCAAAGAAAGAGAAAACAACAGTTGAAAGTGGGAATGGAGAAGATGGGGGTGGAGGGTGGGGTTTATGTGTTGACCAACCATCTCTTCCTTGTTTAGCATCATTCTCTGCATGACATTTCGAATTGTCTGAGCCTCAACTTTAACATCATGGAGCTGCTCCATTGCAGAATTTGCCTCAACCTTAGCAGCCTACCTCGGAATATTAGAAGTGTAAATCAAAAAGGACTATTATATTATTACTGATATGATAAAGAAATGCATAAAAAGAAAAAATAATTGGACGAACATACAAGATACATTTTGTCGATACCTCAGCTTCTGTCCTTAGGGCCACAATCTCCTCTGCCTTACTGGTTTGTTCCACCACTTTCAGAGCAGCCTGTAGGGTAAGCATAGTTCAACCCAAACACCATTTGTATATCTCGACTCCTTGGTTAAATATCAATTGACAGGCATATGTGCACCAGAACAGTTAACAATAGTACTAATAGTACCAACCTCCCTCTGCTGCAGAGCTGCCTCCTTTCTGGAAAGTGAACCGACATGTTACTGAACGGAGATATCATCTTAATGTAAGATCAAGAGATTTTAATATAAATACTCACCTGCTTAAGAGACGGGCATCTAAAGTTACACCTTCTCCAAGAGCAGCAACCTTAGGAAAGCAGGTCATGAGGTGTAAATTAAAGAAAATAGTAGATTCAAACCATGAAGTTTGTCATTTGTGATTGGTCATGAGAAGATAGTTCCATCCTTAGTTCAAAATGTAAGGGGAGAAGTTCAAATTGAGTCTTTCTATAACAGGAAATTTTGGAAAAAAAGAACCAACATTATGGGAGAGGTCCTAGTCTCAATTTTTCACAAGTTTGAACCATATTTGTAAGACTGTATAGCTACAGAGGGAATATACGCTACTCAAAGCTGTAGAGATATTAGCTCCATGAATAGTAAGGAAGGTACCTGTTTCTCAAGTTGTTGAGCTCTTGCCTCTGCTTCCTCACATCTCTCCTCTGCAAGTCGAAGCTGAATGTGCATGTCATTGAACAGAACCAAAAACATCATTTTATAAAATAAGTACTCTGATGTCATACATTTTTCAATGAGGTTTTAAAGTAAGTCTCCATGAGAGAATGCTCAAAAATAGGTAGTCGATTGAAAACATGGCTGAGCACTTCATTTGATAAATTAGCAGCTAATGTACTAAGGTATATGTGTGTGAAACGTATATAGCATTACATTCCAAAGAGAATAACTACTTTAGAACTTCTGAATAATAAAGTTGCAGAAAACTGAAAAATACACTGAAAATAATGGTTGGCCGACCTTCTCAAGTAAAGTATCATTTTCTTCTTGCAGAATATCAATCTGCAGCACAGATAGAAATAATAGTTAATGGATTTTCTGAAAATATAAAATCTTACCCACTGTAAGTAATCAAACTTGGAAATTCTGAATGACTTTTCTGAAGAGGATGAAAAAACTATATCAACTATTCTGTCTACAAAATGATCGGGGAAACAACGGTTCAACCATGGGTTTTTGAAGCCCCAGTTCAGTTAACAAGTCAGACCATACCTCGTCTTCTAATGCAGAAGCTGAATTCTGATTACTCGTATCTCTTAGCTTCAGGCTTCCCATATCTATTGACAACCTGCTACAGAAAGCTAACTGTAGAGGTTAAACTTTCCAAAGCACAATTGGTCTAAGTGATTCATCCATTTGTTGAGATTTGATGACCTATCAGTGCGCAACTGATAGTGTTGACTTTAGATTGCATGCAGGAATGAAGAAACCCAAATGCAAAAGAGCAATAATGGTTGCTCTTCGTATGCCCACAAGTAAAAATATAGTTCCATGAGATTTGCCAAGTAAAACCCAGGGTAACTGAAATGTCCATGCCCCATTCACACACTTCAGTGAGAAATGCTTCAGAATTATTGGTCTTTGGTGGTCCATTCTGAATCCACCCATTCTACTAGACAAAGGAAATATAATCTCTTAAAAAAATATAGATGCACTTCTTAAAAAAATGGAACCTCAATGATCAACTCCCAATCAATTGATACAAAGGATAATATTCAAAGTCAACACGACTTTTGTTTTTGGGGCCATAAAGTTTCAAGCATGCTTCAGTAAGAATTGGTGAGAGAAAAAAGCAATAATGGTGCTGTCATTCTTCAAAGTGAAACAAGTAAAAGTTTGAGAGCGTCAACATACCTTCTATCTTTCCGGAAGTCCACTGGAGACTCTGATGAAAGAGGAGAGACTGGCCTTAAGGAGATGGGCACACTAGTTGGCATGGGAACCGTCTTCAGGGTTGGACGAACAGTTGATATGGACCTGGCAGACAGAGGTTGTTCCATAGAGTTGGTGGATGGCCTTGCAGCTATTATGGAACGAGCAGAAAGAGGTTCTTCCATGGAATTGGAAGATGATCTGCCAGCAATAGAATGAGCAGAAAGGGGTTGCTCCCCATGATTTGTGGGCTGAGGTGGTGTGGTTGCCAAAGATGAACGAGCAGAAGATGGTTGTTCTGCACTGCTAACAGGTAAAGATGACCGACTGCCTGTTGATGTGTATATAGGCAACGGCCGTTCTGAATGGTTACGTAATGTTGGTGGAACTACTGCAGATAAATGAGCTGATGTTGGTTTTTCTACAGGGTTAGCTGGTACAGATGATCGCCCACCAGGTGTTGCATGTGCAGATGAAGGTTCTTGTTGCTTACGAAGTGACTATTAGAAACCATGATGAAGTACAAAGTGAGAACGAGACTTCAAAGAATAAACAGAAAGCAAATATCAACAAATCTACATATTGAGAACATCTTTGCGATGCCAATTCCAAAATCTAAAAACATCCTGCAACAAGTCCCCCGTGGTCATTCCATTATGGTGTTCAACTTCAGACTAATAGCATGAAATTTAAATAAACAAGGAAGAAGTAGCCGAGCAAGTAATTACGTGTTTGTTAAATTTGATTCAGAGGACACCCAATTCAACTTTCTCTTCGATATGGGAAGTCTGTGAAACAGTAGGGTCCAGGGAAGATCAAGCATCTAGGCTCACCTCTAATTGTGTTAAATATAGGTAAACCAATGGTTTATGGAGAGAGAACATCCTAGTTGTAAAGTCTTATGTTATTAATTGACCAATAATTCTAAAACAAACTTCAAAGTGAATGAAGCAATAAAGAACAGCTTCAAATGTAAGAGCTAGTTCATTAGAACTTAACTTTAATAACTCTAGCATGTCAAAAGCCAGAAAGTGTTAGGGTAGCTGAAAGGACGGAAATGGCAAGCGGTGTTTCATTATAAGAAAAGCAGCTCCCATTGAGGCAAGGAAGAAGGATCACTTGCTAGAATTATGGGAAAGGTGTGATCCAAAGAAAGAAACAAGAACTGGGAAACCAAAAAATAACTGCCTCAAAGCACTTACTGAAAGAAGAAATATCAATTTCCTAGTTAGTTCATCAACAATCAAGCTTATCAGATTACAACAGAGAAAGATAGACCAATCACCAGAGGAGAGCGCGATTGCATTGCCTTCCCACCAGCTCGACCAATGGATATTGTCCCAGTGACAGAGCCGTAATCATCATCATTTTCACTGTCCTCATCGGCAAATTGGAGTCCCTTTGACTGTGCTGCTGGCCTTGCCTGCACTTTTTTAAATGTTTTAGACGATCTATATAAAAATATATAAGACCTTAGATGGTAACAGTTATTTAACTATGTGATATTACAAATAGAATAGGAAACACTAATTAGGATGACAATCACCAAAGGAGAGGGCGAGCGCATGGCTTTTCCACCAGAACGGCCAATTGATACAGTCCCACTCACAGGGACGGTGTCATCATCCTTTTCAATGTCCTCGTCCGCGAATTGAAGGGGCTTTGGGTGGGCATGAGTTTTTGATGCTGGCCTTCTCTGCAATTTAGTAAAAACAAGGTATTACATGGAGAATCTAGCTTAGCTTAGAACAGCACAAGGAAAAAGAGTAATAAGGGCAATCACCAGAGGAGAGCGGGAAGGCATAGCCTTTCCACCAGCAAGCCCAATGGATACTGTCCCACTTATATCATCATTTTCAGAGTCGTCGTCTGCAAATTGGAGTCCCTTTGTTGGCTGACCATGTCCACGAGTTTGTGCTGCGGGCCTAGTCTGCAGTTTAGATAATACTAAATCATCACCACTACCAATGGATAGTTTATTTGGCAAATGCCATTTCATCAATAGCATTACCAGCGGAGAACGCGTGCCCATTCTTCTTGCACCTCCAAGCCCGATGCTCCCTTTACCGGTAGGATTATACTCATACGATAGGTCATCTTCCTCTTCACCATCATCATCAGGCGTTTGATGGGACATCACCTGAGCAAGTCTCTGTGCGGCAGCTTTTGTGTGTGCTTTCCTGGCATTAGGCATCCCGCTCGATCCTGTCCGAACGTGGCGGGGATGCAGCGGCGATACGACCGGTGATGATGGAGTCGCAGGTGGGACAGCAGAGCCCTTCTGCCTCAGGTAATCTTGCCTGGTCCGAGGGTCCATGATGAATCCTGTCCAAAAACTTGATGGAAACCCTTCAACCAGAAAACAAAGCAGAGATTGTATAATCAGACAAAAAGATGGTGACAGTATGCTCAGCTTATATATATCTGTGGATGTTTATGGGAAGATAGCAATGAAACAAACCAAAATAAGATGAAAATGGAAGATCCGATTGATAAGGCCGAAAAGGAGGGAGGGAACGTAACAGAACAGGAGAAGTTGAGAAAGATCTTGTTACGTGATTTACGTCCTTCTTCAACCCTGCATGCATGTGTATGAGCTCAGTAAAAAGATTTTTGAGAGATTTGAATGATTTTTGGTATCAATTCTTATTACAAAATTATAATTAAACTACACCTATATATACTGATGAACAATTTATACAAGACATGCATATTACTATAATTAAATAAAAAAGGCATCATATTTATACAAGACATGCATATTACTATAATTAACTCATAATAAGGGTCACGACTACTATCAGGTCTAATTTACAGTATAATTAATGTTATTAAATTAGTTACGAGTCGTATATAATTAAGAAAATGATGAGCCCCTTCTTCATCAGACCTTCTATTACTGTGGGTTTATAGTGAACTACATATCTGAGAGGTGAGGCATCAACCACTTCTTCTAAATTAAAGGAGCCATAGATGACTAATTTTCTTGCCAAAAGCTGATGGATTCTCCATTTCCTATTGGTGAAATGAAATATGGTATGAATCTTTCTCTCATCTTGAAAATTGCTTTCAAAGTAGTAGAAGGATAGTGTTTCACATCCAAACTCCATTGTTATTTTTATTGAAATAATTGTGTATCCATTTGCACTACATTAAATGCCTATCAGAGATGAGTCTCCATAGTCTTTTAGTGAGCATGCGGTGTTCATTGTTTTAAGAGACCATATACTGAGGCCTCCTTGTTCTTTAGGGATGCATATTTCTCCCTATTTCATTTTGACTCTATTAGGACTTCCATTTCCTCCGGATCGTAAAAACCTATTAAAGTTCTTATCAATAGATTTAATGATGTTGCTTGGGAAAGCAACGGGAGCAGCCCAATATATATTGATGGAGTTCAAAATGGAGACAATAAACTAAGTTCTACCAGATGTAGAGAGATGTCTTGATCTAAAAGAAAATTGTACGCGAAATTACAGATTAATTGCATAATTAATCAACACAAATAATTAACCTCAGAATTGTAACATATCATATTCAATAATTGGATAGATAAATACCTAAAAATTGGGGAAACATTGAATTCATTGTAGTTTTCCGTGAAACGATGTGATTGATACGTAGAGGATTTATTACTGTTATTCCAAACTTGATTAGCAAAAGCACACATGTAACACCCCACTCCCGCGTGACCCGAACCCGACATCGTTAGTGATATTCGAGTCCGTGCCCCGCGAGAGTGTCGTGCTACATCAGTCAGTCGAAACTCAGTATAAAATTTTCTTTTTTTCATTACA
>JANZXV010350943.1:0-11655 GCA_027576455.1 Erythroxylum roigii
TTAAACACCCTATTCATCAGGTCCATGAAAGCAGCTGGAGCATTGGTCAATCCGAAGGGCATGACTCTGAATTCATAATGCCCGTATCGGGTTCTGAAAGCCGTCTTGTTTACATCAGACTCCCTGATCCGGAGCTGATGATATCCTGATCTTAGGTCAATCTTCGAAAAGACCCTTGCCCCCTGCAATTGATCAAATAAATCATCTATCCTCGGCAGAGGATACTTGTTCTGAATCGTCATCTTGTTTAGCTTCCTGTAGTCTATGCACATCCTCCATGTGCCATCCTTCTTCTTAACAAACAGGACTGGAGCTCCCCAGGGTGAAGAACTCGGCCTGATGAACTGCTTTTCCAACAATTCCTGCAATTGCTCCTTAAGCTCTCTCAGCTCAACTGGAGCCATCCTGTATGGTGGTATAGAGATTGGCGCGGTTCCGGGAATCAAGTCAATCTCGAACTCAATTTCCCTCACCGGCGGCAACCCTGGTAGTTCTTCTGGAAATACATCGGAGAACTCCCTTACTATAGCATAATCCTCCAATCTTCCTGCACTTACTTCTGGATCTACTACATGTGCCAAAAAGGCCTCACATCCTTGACTCATCATAGTATCAACTAACATAGCCGAAATGATCCTCGGCACTGGCAGTTTCCCCCCACCTGCTGCTTCGCCGTTCTTCCTCCTCCATCTGCTATGCCTGTCTTCCAGCGCCGTAGTGTGGAGCTGCGTGTTGGCCGCCGAGCTGGTGCGTTTCCGGCATCGTCTTCTTTGGCAGTTTTGGTCAAGGTATTCTCCTACTCTCCGTCCTCTCCTTTTCTCCGTGCTCACCTCCGTTCGCGGTTGATTTTTTTGGTTGATTTGGAGATTGTTTTTGGCTACATTTATTTTGGTTGTTAATGGGTAATTGTTTACCGATGGGTTGTGTTATTGTTGGAGAATGATGAAAAAAGATTGGGAATTTGTCTTGAGTTAGGGATGAATTTACCATGCATACCAAGTGTTTGATGAATTTACCATATACACATTTCTCCATATTTCATGATATATTATATTATTCAACTTCTTGCATTCTACTTCATTTAAATTTTTTAATGAATTCAAAATTAAAACTAAGAATGAGCTAATTTTATGTAGAAATCTTTAAAACCCTAAACTAAGGTGAAATTCTGTCAATTTTCTAATCCTATAAAATTTGTTAAAGGAGTTTGTTCTGATTTTTTCTTTTTTTGTTTTAATCTAATTAAAAAATAAATGATTATTTTTTCATATGAATTTACTCTAAAATTAATGTTCAACTTTACATTTATTGTAAAACCCAATTTAAATGTGTATTTGTATCTAATAAAAAATGATGACAATAATAAATGAACATCAACTCAAACATTCAAGGTTGAGTCTTGTTACAACCAAAAAAAAGTAATGGCAATTTACGAAAAAAACTAATGACTGCACTTGTTTTATAAAGTCTATAATGTTGGCTTTATCAAAATTAAGATAACTTTAAAAGGAGACTGATTAAGTGATAGAAGTATTAAGCTACCAATGAAGCGATTTTTTATATCAATTTTATATTTTTCAATGGAAAAAGAAGGAATGAAGTGATTTATTGTATTTAGCCTAAACTATTAAGAAAAACTAGATTGAGATATTAAACTAAACAAAAAAAGTTTAGCTTAATATGATTATTGTTTCATATGAATTTACTCTAAAATTAGTGTTCAGCTTTACATTTTTTGTAAAACCCAATTCAAATGTTTATTTGTATCTAATTAAAAAATGATACCAATAATAAATGAACATCAACTCAAACATTCAAGGTTGAGTCTTGTTATAACAAAAAAAAGTAATGGCAATTTACGAAAAAAACTAATGACTACACTTGTTTTATAAAGTCTATAATGTTGGCTTTATCAAAATTAAGATAACTTTAAAAGGAGATTGATTAAGTGTTAGAAGTATTAAGCTACCAATGAAGCAATTTTTTATATCAATTTTCTATTTTCAATGAAAAAAAGAAGGGATGAAGTGATTTATTGTATTTAGCATAAACTATTAAGAAAAACTAGATGGAGATATTAAACTAAACAAAAAGGATAATATGAACGAAAGTTCCATCCTTTAACATAAATAAAATTGGAATTAGAATATTACTTAATAATATTACCTTTACTGTAAAATAAAATAAAAAGATATACTATGTTAATATCAACAATTAAATGAGTAACGTTTGTCTTTCTAAATGATAGGACATATTTTTGTTGTGCAATTTCATTTGGTTTAGGCTACAATGAGGGTGTATGGGTTAGAAATTGATATACTTGAATTGTGAATTGGATTATTATAGACTTTGCGATGTAAATGTGGACTGAATTGAGAATAGGCATAAAGTTTGGAGACCCAAATTGAATTGTGGTTACTGGTCGATATAGAAGTGTATTTTTATTACAGGATTGGCCCTTCTTTCAAAAGGGGGATGTCCATTTTATAGGGAAAACTCTGCCGAATTTTCAATAAGGTCCTCGTAAAATGTGACATCACTGTTTGTAAATAAAATATAGAGCTCCTTAGTATTAAGTGATGATCTTATTATCAAGGAGACTTATAATTATGCAAATTATTAAGGAAAACAATGATTATTGATTTCAGTATAGGTAATGACCTTGATTGATTATAATATTCATGGCAATTGTTTTAATATATCTCATTGTCTAAACTGTGAAGAATTTGTTCCTGGTTGTAGGAACTCATTTGTTGGCAGTATTTATATTTTGAAGGAGATTGAAGAGAAGGTTTAACAGGTATTCAAATGACTTTCATTTTTATATATGGTGTGACAATGTCAACAATGAATTTTCACACAATTTAATGACATTTGTATCAGTTTCTATATTTTTCATTCTAGCTCTATCATCATCATCTTCCTTCATGTACTTCAGGAAGATTCTTCTGCGTGTCAGTTGAGATAAGTGATTTTATTTTTGACTACGTTTTTGTGAACTTGGTTTCATTTGGGTATTTGCTTGCGGTTTGAACTTCCTATATGAACTTCCTACATTTTTAGTTGAAATGGCCTACACGATGTGAAACTTGTTTGTGGTATGAACTTCAGTTTATCATTGAATTAATATGGGATGAGTTTGACTTATATTATAGTTCCAATTATGTTAATATGTCAATTCGTTATTTCATTGAACCTTTCCCGTCATGATTAGCTTCTCTTTACTTTTCATGTGTACATTTTTACACGCATCTTTTAAAAATTGTATATGTTAAAACAATTTATTAAAATAAGTTTTCGTAATTTTGTGAATACTTATTATATTTGAAACTAGTACATATTTAATATAAGATATTAAAAATCTTCTAACATATATGATTACAAACATATATGTTCGACCTTAAGTATACAAAAATTTTAGATATGAACCCATAACCCATGATGGAGCTCCTGTGAGGCTTATCGGTGAAAAATATCGGGAGCTTAGGAGTCAGAACGAGAACTTGTTATGTTGATTCACAAGTTATCTTAGATTGTTTCTAATCTTTGTCTAACATGAATGATATTAACAATGGATTCACTATTTTAAATTAACATTTTTCTAGAAATAAGTATCTGGGATAGATCTTGGATGTATAGAAGATTAATCCCTGATGGTTTCATTAATCCTGAATTTGTTGAGGGAGTTAAAGATTTTATTTTATATGCATGTTCTGAACCTGCATATATGGATAGGCTAAAGATTAGATGTCCATGTAAAACGTGCAAACACAAATGTTTCCTTACTATTAATGAAGTTAATGGGCATTTACTGAGAAAAGGTTTCTCCCCAATTATTTTGAGTGGACACGACATGGGGAATCATTGATTTCTAGCACCTCAAGGAGTAATGAAGCACAATTGTTTGTTAACTTAAATGAGTATGAAGGGGGGATTAGATTTAGAAAAAATTATATGGATGGTATTGAAAATCCGTACATGCAAATGGTTTATGATGGGGCCGGTTATACCTTTCAGAAACATAGGGAAAATCTTGAAGAATCTAACCTACAAGCAAAACAATTTTTTGACTTACTACAGTCAACTGATCGAGAATTGTAGCCAAATTATGAGACAATGACCCAATTGTCTTCAATTGCTTGAATATTGAACATAAAGTCTGAAGGGCATATTTCGGATCGTAGTTTTGATAAAATTCTTAAATGATATAATGAATCATTGCTTGTTGATCATACAATGGTTGATAGTTTTTACAATATGAATAACTTATTAGGGGTCTTGGTTTGCCTGTTGAAAAGATTGATTGTTGCAAATTGAGATGTACGTTGTATTAGGAGATGATGTGGACTTAGAAGAGTGCAAATTTTGTGGTCAATCTAGGTTTAAGCCTAGAAAATGTTCAATGAAACAGAAATTAGTACCATGTAAGCGGATGTATTATTTCCTGTTAACTCCAAGACTTCAAAGACTTTATACTTTTGATGTTACTGCATCTCACATGAGATGACATGTTGAACACGAACGGGAAGATAGAGTAATGAGTCATCCATCAGATGCACTGGCTTCGAAACATTTCAATGACACCCATCTTGATTTTTCCGTTGAATGTCGAAATGTTAGGTTGGGATTGTTGACAGATGGATTCCAACCTTTTGGTCAATCCGGGCAGCAATATTTATCATGGCCAATCATAGTTACTCCTTATTATTTGCCTCTTTGGATGTATATGAAAGAGGCATATATGTTCTTAACAGTAATTGTGCCAGGACCTACAAATCTGAAGCATAAAATTGATATTTTCTTATAACCATTAATATCTGAATTGCAACATCTTTGGGAATATGGTGTTCAAACATATGATGTCTCCTTGAAACAGAATTTTGTGTTGAGGGCAGCTTTGATGTGGACCATTAGTGATTTTTCAGCATTTGCCATGTTATCTGGATGGAGCACAGCTGGAAAATTGGCTTGTCCATATTGTAACCATGATTCTGATGCATTTTATCTTCTAAACGGGGGCAAAATATGTTTGTTTGAGAATCACAGGAAATTTCTTCCTCCAGATCATCTGTTTAGATGCAATAAACATAAGTTCATTAAGAATAGGATGGTAAAAACACATCCTCCTCCTCTAAAAGCTGGTGAAGAGATTTTGCAAGAGATTGAGGAATTGGGCTTGCTGAAAGTAACAAAATTTAAAGCCGATGAAGTAAATACAAGTATTAGTCAAAACTTTGGTTAAGAAAACAAAGCATATTTTAGGATTTGCTATATTGGAAAACGAATTTGATACGTCATAATCTAGACGTGATATATATTGAGAAAAACATTTTTGACAACTTGTTCAATACCATTATGAACATTGAAGGGAGGACAAAGACAATGCAAAATCACGAGCTGATTTGCAATTTTTTGTAGAAGGAATGAGTTACATAAAGATCTTCATAACGGTAAATATCTAAAAGCATGTTACACTTTGGACAAAAAACAAAAGGAGCTTTTGTGTGAATGGTTGAAAAGTCTACAATATCCTGATGGTTTTGTTTCAAACTTGGCTAGGTGTGTGGATTTGAGGAGGTACAAATTATTTGGGATGAAAAGTCCTAATTGTCATATATTTATGTAAAGACTAATTCCAATTGCATTTCAAGAGTTGCTACTAAATAAGGTTTGGGAAGTAATAACAAAATTAAATATATTTTTCAAAAGTTTAATATCATTTGAATTGAAGTTGGCCAAAATGGAAAAACTAGAAAAGGAAATTCCAATAATTTTGTGCAAGTTAGAAGGGATTTTTCTTCCAAGCTTCTTTGACTATATGGAGCATGTACCTGTGCATTTAGCATACGAGGCAAAACTAGCCGGACTAGTTCAATATCGATGGATGTATCCATTTGGAGGTATGTCGAAAAACATTATTGCAATGACCATATTACTATGTTTTTACTACAAATTGGTATTAACCATTTTCTCCAATATAGGCATTTACATTACTTGAAAAAAAATGTGAAAAATAAGGTCAGAGTTGAAGGATCGCCGTGTAATGCTTATTTAGTGGAGGAAGCTAGTACATTTTGTGGACATTATTTTGAGCCACATGTTCACACAAAAGAAAGAAAAATTCCTTGTAATGGTGATGGGGGAGGAACGAGTGATGCTGATGATAACTTGTCCATTTTCACATATCCTGGACGAACATGTGGACGTCTAACAAGAAGAATTTTAACAGAGGAAGAAATTGAGGCTGCACATGGTTACATTTTATTGAACTATCAAGAGGTTCTACCTTTCATGCAGTAAGTTGAACATGACTATTTCTTCCTTTAAATTTCTGTGTTGTTCATTACTGAAATACATAATAATGTATTTAGATTATACAAGGCATTGTTAGGCGAGATAATGCTAGACAGTACACAGGATGAAGTAACTAAAGAAGTTAGAAGACACTTTCCTTGATGGTTCGAGAGATATGTAAGTTTTCACATACAAATATTCTTATAGTTTAATACCATATTTAAGTGTCCTCATGACATTATACATTAATGGTATGATAATTTCTTCTATGTAGGCTTTAGAAAATCTAATAGAGAACAAGTTCATTTATGATCTTGCAAAGTGACCTTTACGAACTGTTAAATCGTATCCGATATATTTCGTGAATGGATACAAATACCACACAGAATACCATAGGCATAGCATGACAACAATAAACAATGGAGTTGCCATACAGGGAGAATTGATGGATTACTATGGTAAAATTACTGAAATACTTGAAGTTGAGTACCCTGCTTTGCCAATTAAGCGATGTGTGATATTTAAATGTGACTGGTATGACCTAACTCCAAATGTTGGAACAAAAGTGCATAGTCGATACAATCTAGTTGAAATCAACATAAGGAGAAGATTGAGATTATTTAAACCTTTTGTGTTGGCAATGCAAGCGAAACAGGTGTGTTATGTCCCTTTTCCAAGCTTACGACGAGATAAGATAGATTGATTGGCGGTTTGCAAAGTTAAACCTAGAGGTGTTTTTTAATCATATGGAAAAGGAGAGCAGAGAATTGAAAGTGAGGTGTTTCAGGAAGATGCCACTTTTATAAATGTATCTGTCACATATGACGATGATGAACCTTTGAACGATCCAACTAACGAGTATGTTGAAATTTCATCTGGAGAAAATGACAAGGGTCAAGATATCTGAAGAGGAGCCAGAGTTTGATTCTTATTCTTTTGAAGAAGACGATGATTGTAATTTAAATTTAAGTTATGATAGTGATTAAATTATGTTTGTAATTGAATATTTTAATCAACGTCATAAATTATTTTCTTTTCAGTATATTATGTACAGTATTTCATTGAAAATCTTATTCAAGAAATGTCGACATGGCTACTTGTTGGGTCCGGGATTTGGTACTTGGGGAAACAGGCCCAGCCATAAGCCCCAGCATACCCCTGCGGCCCACACAATTGGTATTGTCCTCTTTGGTTAGGGGAATCGGCTCAATGGTGAGAGACGTGTTGTTAAACAACAACAAAACCTTGAGGTCTTGTGTTCAAATCCTGGAGAGGGATTTCCCTGACCAAAGAGGACAATACCAATTGTGTGGGCCCCGGGGGTATGCTGGGGCTTATGGCTGGGCCTGTTTTCCCAGGTACCAAATCCCGGACCCAACACTACTAGTTCCAGATGGTAGTAATTCCTTCCGTTGGGAGGAATGTGGAAAAATTGTCCCAAACCAAGGAATAAACAATGCAAAAAAATTCGTCACTTCATACATTAAGGATCGTTTGCCTTCCATGGCCGATCTTCTACTTCAAGGTGTTTAATATGATTTGGACAAAGTCTCTTTGCTTATTATGTACATCTCATTTCCTTTGATGAAGTTATTATATATATTCACATTTGATAGTCTATACTACATGTTGTTTTAAGCTTTTATGAATCTCGAAGATGACATGTATGCCGATACATGTGAGAGCGATGTCACAACGGTCTGTAAAGGATTAGGGATATCAGTTCTTTTGGAAAATTCGTCAATTCCACAAACCTCGTCTCTTTATTCACGTATGCATTAATATCCATTTTTGGTTCGTTTAACGGTTTTCTAATTTGACATTATGAAAGTTTTATACTAATTGTGTTTTAGGTAAATATGTTCCTGCTAGTAGTTCATCAGCAGGGTTAGTCTTCCATACTAAGACCAGCGACTCATTCACTGTACCCCCTATAAGTTTAGCTATAGCGGAAACGTTGTTACAAGAAGGTGTTCAAAAGCTTACACCTGAGGGAAGAAGTATCACTATTTCAATTGGTGCATTTGAACATGCCAGGACACTTCTCAATAAGCCAGACATCAGGGATTCATTTACCTTTACCGACTCCCATGTCACATGGAATCAAGCAAAATAATTATATCATTGTGATTTATCAGTGCAATATATTACACTCAGCTTTAAAGTTGATTTATTATTGTATCTGTAAGAATTTGTCAAACAACCTCCCTACTAGTTAGATTTTAACCTGCGTCCTATTGAATGAGGGCTGTTATTGTTCTTCTTCTATGACTTAACTGTCATTTTCGTCGTTTGTACTTGAATATGATATTTAACAAATCGCCTTATTTCTTTTTCCATTTATTGTGTAACATATTGAATTCAAATTCTTATATTTCTAGAAATTTTGATTAACAATGAATTTCATGTAAAAATATGGGACCAAAGAGACAACGTGAGGTAATGCGGCCCAAGTTTAGAGGCATGTTCGGAGGCATTTACTGTGAAGGTCGATCGTCACAGTCTGTAGCTCCCACTGACTCACCTCCTCCCCCTCCAGGGCCTACAGCTGTAGATGAGGCATCACCTACTGCAGGACATGGTACATCATCCTCATCCTTAACTCATATATCACCCAATACTGCTTTATCGGATGGAGGACACCAGCCTAAAGCTGAGGGACCTAACAGAAGAAAGTACATAATAATTGTCAACAATCTGTAAGTGAAATCACATTAATTACTATTTATTTTTAATTAGGTTATAGGCTTATTAGTTTTTCATTCTATAATATTACTTCTTATATTAGGTTGGTTTCGTTTGGATCGTGTTTTAAAAATATGACTTCTAAATTTAAATAAAGGATTGATCCTGAGGGTTATGTGTGGAAGAATATCTCCCATGCAACAAAGGGATTTTACTTTCAGAAGTTTGAGGTATAATAAAGATTTATTTTCTTTTTATATTGATTTATATACACTAATTAGATAAATATTATTACATTATAGTAGTTTTATTTTTTTCTTCTTATTTCATAAAGAATTTTTCTGAGATTTTGGTATCGACGCCATCATACATAGAGTATGGGAGAGGCGAACTCATACACATTATCTCGACTTTATTGATACGATACATAAGACTGGTGTACAATCGCCTTATATTTCAGAGAAAATATGGAGTCGTTGGCAGAAGTATTGGAGAAGCCCTGAGGCAATGTCCATCTCAGGGCGTAACTCTGCCAACAAACATGGAGGTTCGGGAGGAGAGAGTCTTCCTGTACATATAGGAGGATCAATAACCCTCCACGAGCATGTACAGAGACTTGTAAGTATCTAAACTTCACATTTATTTTGTAAATGTTTTACTTTGCCATATTATAGATAATGATAATGGTATAAATGTCTGGTGTCATATATAACTATGTTGAGTTATTTTATTTGTTCAATAGGGGGAAATATCATAAAAATAAAGAAAACTCTGCCGAAATTTTTATAAAATGTAGTTCATATCTAACATTTTAGGTTAAATATGCAGGAAAAGTCTTGGGGCATAAGGCCTATACATACTCAGATATTTTTGCACACTCACACGAAGAAGCATGACGGTGTGACATTCGTTAACAACCGATGTAGACAACTGAATGTAAGTGAAATTAATGCATTATTATTATTTATTAATAATAATCTCTTACTAATGTAAACATTGATTTCTAATAGGACCAAATACAACAAACCATTCAGCGAACAGTCTCAGAAGCAACAACCTATTGATGAAAGTCAGACATATCTTGATATTGTTGGTGGTAGGGACCGTCGTGGACGCATATTCGGGCTAGGTTCATTTACAAATACATGTTATTCACAATCCTCCATATCCAATATAGCATCGTCTACTAGACTAACGCAAACCAATGAAGATACTTACTTTCGGACCACAGTGTAGATATTGATGGAGCAGATGCCTCAGATGAGACACAAGATAGAGCAGTTGAAGGAGAGGGAAAGCATCTCAGAGCACCCGCCATCACTAGGACATTAGGATTGTTGTACTCATTTGCTTTCAATTACAATGATTTATTATGTACACTGTAATATTTTTATTATCAATTAAGAAAATTTCAACTTTATATTTAAAATCAACTTTCTGTTTAAACAAATTAAATATATAAACAAATAAATTCATTATACACGGATAATTCACAACTGTTGAAATTATTTATTTTTCATAAGATCATCAAACACAATTTAATATCGGGATTTTTAAAAAAATCCTTCTTTCAATTACTGACGGAATACATATGACCGTCGGTAAAAACACTAATATTTACCGACAGAAAATAAAAACCGTCGAGACATTGTTTATGGTATTTACCAACCGTCTTCTTATTCCGTCGTCAATATTGAAACCGAAGGCAATTATCTTAACGACGGTTTACCGACAGTTCCATATGTCCGTCGGTATATTTTACCGACGGAAGGACGATAAAATTTCCGTCATTAAAATTACTAATAGCGGTATTAACGATGCCTTTATCCTGAATTCTGTCAGTAAAACCCCCAATTTCTTGTCGTGAATCCTGTCTGAAGGAAACACAGTTTGTGGTTGAACTGTCTTAAAATCTCTAAAATGGGACTCACCCAGGAGAGTTGCGTCAGTTCTCCTAATGCTAATCAGTTCGAGTCCCACACCAAGTTATTGATCAGCTGATAGAATCAAAGCCCGTAAGAGCATTGACGTAATTGAACGTATGCATTTTTTTCAAAACTTACAGCAATTGAGAAGTGTTGTAATAGTTTAGCGGGAGCCATCGTAAAGCCACCAAGATTTAGGCATGCCATTGAAGAAAATAATGTGAACAGCTCATTCTGTGTGATCATATCAAAATCGTCTGATGATCTTTACCATAAAAGAAGGGAGTTTCTTTTTCCTGCTAGCTGTTCTTACCAAACGAAAGAGTTTCCTGAATAAAGATTTTGTTTTTCCAACTAATAGCAATCTCCATTAACGGCATAAGCTTTGTTAAATGATGCAGGAAAAGCTTGGGAGAGATTAGTCATACAGATACAGCCCTGCATTTTTGCTTAGAACACGTCCAGTCCACATCTTTCGGAAGATATCCAATGACCATATCCAACGTTAAAAGAGGAGTATGACCGTTCCAGGGAAAGATTATAATCCTATGTTTCATGTACTTATTTTCTTACACGCTAATATAAGAGCAGAAATAGATATGGATATGAAACTGAACCACTTACATACATAACAATTTTATGAAAAATAAATACAAAAATGTGCAACATTTATTGTTCAGTCTATATATTATTTTTAAAAAAACTAATATTATTATTTAGAATTAAATGTTATATATAAAAATGTTAATAT
>JANZXV010350951.1:0-38007 GCA_027576455.1 Erythroxylum roigii
ATTTTAATGTATAAGAATATGTGAACATTATATTAATAAAAATAAAGAAGTATTTGTTATATCAAATTTATATTATGATGATTTCTTAATATATGATCGAAGTAAAATAAAAAAATTGTGTAACATAATATACTTATGGACTATTTTGTAATTTTATAGAATTTAAAAATATTTGAAACAATACCCGGTATTGACCAGTATGGATATCATACCCTACTAGAACTAAATCCTACATCAAGTCCGGTTCAATATTTGCAATATTGGTTGGATATGTAACATAGAATATAAATAGGCAAAAACATGACATTATTATTGAAAAAATAATTTAATCTTATTTCTTCACTTGTCAGTCTTTAATATCATATAAACTTGTAAAAATAACTTCAACCAGAATGTTTAAATATTTACAAGGAAACATATAAAATATTTTCCATTTAATTGTTCAGAAAAACAAATGTTATACTTTCTTCTTACAACAATCAGTAATGTTATAGACACTGATTGAGTACAAGCCACATACATAAACAAATTAATGAATTGTTCTAGGCTAGCTAATTGGTCCCAGAAAAAATAGAATATATAGGGATTTTATAATCTTTGACACCAAACTGTGACATTATCACATTTTTGCAAGGCAAAAGTAATCGCGCTGTATCAGACAAGAAAGACCTAAATAGACATAATCCATATCGGCGCCCTATAGAACTGATCCGTTTTAGAAGGTCCGAAACTCCGGTTCACCCTCAAAAATCCAGCGCCCGTCTTCTTCACGTCCCATGCCATAGAGCAAATTGGAAAATTTCCAAAAAAAAAAAAAGGCTGTCTATAAGTTAATAACTGTATTCTAACCTGCATACTCAAAATCTCCTTTTTTTCCTGTTGCTTCAATTCCATGATTTCTCGTCGTCCGATAAAATCCCACCAGCACTCTTCCTCAAAACCCTAATTCGCTAACAGTCACGGATCTCACGGATTACACTTTGAGAGAAGTAATCTGCGTCCATGGCTTCCAGGGACCAAGCCTTGTCTCTGCTCGCCGCCGCCAACAACCACGCTGACTTGGCTGTGAAGCTCTCTTCCTTGAAGCAGGTCAAAGATATTCTCTTCTCAGTCGAGCCGTTTTTGGCCGCCGAGCTCTTTCCTCTCTTGGTTGAACTCCAGTACTCGCCGGAGCCTCTTGTCCGCAAAATGCTTGTCGAGTTAGTACGAAACCCTAATTTTTTCCCGTATTTCTTCCAGAATTTTGTTCGTTCTTGTCATTTTGGACAATTCGGTTAGTGATTATGTGATTAGGTGAACGTGGTTTGGAAGCCATAGATGGGCTTAGCGTTGTAAAGTCTGTTCCAATTACGACCTTTTCACCTTACGTGGTCTAAATCATTTCTATGGCTGTTTCTCTTTGGTGCTTTTATAAGTGCATGCTGTGAGTTTTGAAGCTTTTTAACGGGTTTAATTAAATGCATCTTTACACATTCTCATTATGGACTAAAATATGCCATTTCTTGATGCTGCTTGAAATTAAAAGGTTTTAAGTGTGATTATGTCTCTTCGGAGAAATAGTATTCTTTTGGTGGTTGGCTTGGGGGTGGGGAAGGAGTTAAGTTTATTTGCTGCATAATATCTTGGAAGGTATTGCTAAAACAATTTCTTTCCTATTTGAATTTAGTTGTTAGTTTCACTTCCTTAGATTCTTCCGTCATATATGATTATTGATCTCTTTCCTCATATGGTTGGCAGGATAATTGGAGGAGTTGGTTTGAAAGCACTGGAGCATTGTTCTATACTGTTGCATGTCTTATTGGCATTCTTAAGAGACAGTGATCCTGTCATTGTGAGGCAGTCTGTGGTTTGTGGAACACATTTCTATTGTGGTATTCTGGAGAAAATGCCATATCAGGTCAAACCTGTGGTTACTTGCACAATCAAGTCAATACCAATCATTTTTCTTAAATTTTGTCATTTTTCACTTAAACCCATCCCCACCCCTTTGTATCTCGGTTTCATGCTTAAAACAGATAATCAACCCTCTCTAGTCTCTGTTAAATTTTAACTATTGGAACAATTTTACATGCACTTTACTGTTGCAAATTGTATTTTCTCCAGAGAGGTAAGGTGGAACGATGGCTTGAAGAGCTATGGATTTGGATGCTTAAGTTCAAAGACGCTGTTTTTGCGATCGCATTAGAAGTATGCAGTGAATACACTTGTGCTTTAGAGATGCCAGCTATTTGTATTTGATCATCTTTGTTTAAAGTACAATCAAGTCCATATATTTTGCTTACTGTTGAGGGATTCCTAAGCTGTTGGCAATTATTCATCTATCATATAGGTTATCATGTGGATTGTGTTCCACCAACTCCTCTAGAAGAGCTTATTACCTTTGAGCAGTTAATCATTCAAATTAGTAGACACTAGGAGGATCTTCAGTATTACTATGAGAAAAGGATTGATAGTCTATTTTTTAAGTTCTAAAGCATTTTCAAAATTTTTGCTAAACCTGTATTTGCTGGACTTTCATTGTAGCCTAGTTCTGTTGGAACGAGGTTGCTTGCACTCAAGTTCTTGGAAACATACGTCTTACTTTTTACAAAAGATACCAGTGACTCTGAGAAACAAGTTTTAGAAGGTACATCTTAGTATTCTTTGGTTTTTGGTATGTTCTGTGAATTATCACTTTTACTTCCTTCCATACTGATTTTAGTAGGACCTATACAGGAAATAGACAGCTATTTAACATTTCTTGGCTGGTGGGAGGGCATGCACTTCTGGATCCAAGTTCACTCATGTCAGATGCTAATAGGACTCTTGACACTTTATTGGATTTCCTGCATTCACCTGGTCATCCTGGTTCTTTGAAGATTGCCGTGGTAAATTGGTGAGTGCTGATGTAGGAGATCCTCACTTTTCTTGTGCATGCGTTTGTAGATTGTTGACTGATGTACCTTGAATTTTTCAATTTCTTTTTTGCTTCCCATTTCTTTGTTTATGGTCTTTCTATTGTGTGCTCTTGTTTCCCTGAAAGTATTCAAAGAAAAAAATTGTTGGGTGAATATAGGGTTCCAGCCTGTACTTGATATCACTAAAATGTATTTCTATCTCTCCCCCCATCGTCATCCCCCTCCCAAGTAATTACAGGTTGCTGTAGTCTTTGCATTGCAATAATGACGATTTGGTCCCATTTGTGTACGTCTGGTTGCGTCATATTTATCACTTCAAGTATCTTTTGATTAATGAACATTGAGATTTGATACATATAGGCTTGAAATGCATATTACAATAGCTACATTGTGTTGTAAATTTTGGAGGGATAACTTAAACTTGGAAACAGGTTGTAGTACAAGTCAACTGCTTGTTTTTGATAAAATTGCAGCATCCTGACCAGCTCTCTTATGAGGAATTATTGGGCTTGGATACTACTGCATTGGTGGTTCAGATAAGGGAGTTCAGGCTAGACAATTTTCACATTGTTTCGATATTGGAGCATCATGGCAAGTGATAAGAATGGTTAACTCATGATAAAATGGTCATCCCAGGTGCTGAGAGAGACTGGGTGGTCGAGCAATGCAGTTTGTGCTTTGTTAACTGTTAGAGAGGCCATTTGATTTGTTCTTTCGAATTCACGCGCTGTATGTGCATACAGCAGCTGTTTATACACTAGATATCTGATATTGTATCTAACATTTGTTACAATTGATACACATTCAACACCTCAAATAATTAAAGTTTTTTTGCTGGGGGATATTCCTGCAGATATCTACTCTTCTTTTTTCGTTCCCAGATCTACATTTCGCTTCCTTTGAAAACTGCATCGCCTCACTGAAGTTATATTTACTTTGCTCTTTTCACTGGAAACAATACCTATTTCTATCCTTGAGCTCTGTCTACACTTAGCACTAATATGAAACTTATTGTTGTCCAGTTACTTTTGGAAGTTGATGATGGGTTTGAACTTTATGAACCTTCACTGAGCTGTATGTTCTGCTCTTTAATCAAAGCTTTGAGTTATGATAACCATGCCTTGATTGGTAACCTTTACAGGAAGAACATATAATGTGCAATAAGACTATGCACCTCAAGCTTCATAAGGATGTTATTCCAGAAATGATCGTAAATCTGAATGCTTTCAGAAAGAAAGAGAGCCTTGAAATATATTTTCTAATGCAAGTCCATGAGTCCTTGTTGCTTATGTTGGGAATCCATTGAAATTTGGTTGAGAGATCATATTGATTTAAGATTCAGACTAGATAATTTAGCTCTTTTTATTTGTGAAGTGCATTACCAACAAGTATTTATCCTAGAAATGGCCATCTTCTTGTGGTAATTTCCAACATTAACTAATTATTTTTCAGTCTTTTAGTTCCAGTTGCTACTCATTTTTATCGAATTTATACAATGGATTTCTTGTGATGAAACAAATTTGAAAGAATTGATAGTAATATTTGATTTATATACAATTGATGTGCTAAAGTTTGTAAGTTAAACATTTAAGGCTTATGATTAATTGCAATCAACAATCAAGGAGTTCAGATTACAAATTGACACAAAAGTACAGGGTATGTCCTTCAAGCAGGATATAAGTGATTTCTTTTCAGCGAATGCTAATCGTGTTCACTTTCTTATTTAGTTAATGTCAATTGCTGATTCTTGTTACCCTGGATGATTGCATATATATTCCTATGAGCATGTTGATCTCTCATATATTAAATGTTGACTTATTTTAACCAGATTGAAAGAATGTACTGATAGAAGCATTTTCTTGCATGTCATAGGAATTGAGTCTCAACTTATCTTTCTTGATTGTAAAGTTGAAGGAAATAATGTGTTGAAGCTCTATATAACAAGAAACAAGGTGATGCACCAGAATTATCAGGATAACTAGCAAATTCTTAACTGAGATCCATTAATGAATAATAAACTTACTTGGTACCATTGTCAGTCTGATACACACTAGTTATACAAGGCTTAGTTTTGGATAATGTGGTTCAAATGTGTTTATGAACATAATCACTTGATGACTATTGTTCAACTGCAAATGGATCCTGCTGAGAGCCGGGGTAGGATAAAAGCAAGCAATTCTGACTGTCAGTGCATGCCTGGCCACCTCTTTGCTATTGCAATACGACCTGACAAAAACTCTAATGAATTAAGCACTGCAGGATGCAGTGAAAATTGCTTCTAAGGATTTCACTAGACTCTTATGCATAGATGATGAATTATGTACTATTGGTGTTGATATATGCTAAACTTCTTGGTTTGGCAGTGACTTGTGCCTTTGGTGATACTAGGAACCTTATAACTTTGAGGTGCATGACCATGTGGCTATGTACCCATTGTGGATGTCGTGCAGCAGAACAATCAGCAGAACAAATACTTTTATGTTTGCTATGCTTTCTTTCTTAGGAAGTGACATGAAATTATCATTCTCTACAGTAGTCTCAGGATTCCGGAAGCTTCAATTGTTGGCATGTCTTTTAGATAAAAAATTCCACTCTTGTTATCCTGCTTTATTGCATGTGCACATCTTTTATAGGTAAAGGGTGCTGTTGAGATGGTCTTACTATGTTTGAGACTATGCTTGACACTTACAGGAAATAGACTTCCAGTTGGTTTAATGCCACTTGCCAACCTTTGTCAAAATACAGCCTTTATAGCTTCATATCAGTTTGTAGTAAAAAGGCTTCTTCTCTAGATCAGTTTGGACTTTTCTTTCTGATAGTCCTTATGAAGCCATCTGATACCTAGTATTTGAACGACATCAGGTGGTAATTGCTGCCAAGGTAAGGCCAACAAGAAAGTTTCAGAGTAGGGTTGAGATTTTGGTAACTGTTTCAATCCCCTAGTCTCTGTGATCATTTGAGTTTATTGAAGAGCAGTTGGCCAGTTTCGCATGAAGCCAGTACAGGGAGATAACATAGAGAAACCTTTCATTATGAGAATTGTTCGAGTTGGTGCTCTCACATTAGCTAATATGTTGGCTTTTGAAGTGATTGAAGCATTTTGGTGAGGTCAAACACGGTGCCTGTGATACTGTTTATTGATGGTCATTAGGACAGTCTAAGTGAAGCTTGATTAATACCTACAGTGCACCATGTGATTTTCAGGAACATAGTACTTACAGATATATTATTTAGGCTGAAAAAGTCTGGAATTTTCTGGTAGCCGATGCCAGATAGAAAGTTCAGCAGATAATGGTTATGCATGTTTGCAGCGGTGGAAGTATTTCAAACTGGAGGTTTTGTATGTAGTAGTATATGTTTCATCTGGTGTTAGGAAGTTGACTTTGTTCTTTGATTTTTTGCTCTTAAGTTGAGAAGTTTCAAGAAGACAAGCATACAACAATACATGGTAATTCTTTAAACAAACTATTAAGCATTAGAAAATTTTTAGTGGGTGCGATGAGAGTTTCAATGGGATTTTGATATTGTTCTTGATTCTTGTAATAGATAGATGAGTAGCTTTACTGACAGCTTTTGTAGTCACGAATCCTGTCTGATTTATCCCATTAATAAATTCTCCTCACTTGGTTGTTTACCTTTACTTTCATGATTGTAGATATTCCGTTCAATTTTAGAATTAAATGGCATAGTTGAATGACTACACGGCAAAATAAGCCATTAAAAGGTATCTGGAGTTTGTCTTGTAAGTGGGCTGATATGTTTTCTGTTGGACTGTTGGAAAGGGTCGTTGCATTGAGTTGATGAAATGTTCTGCATCATAATGGTCATGATCTTGTATGTCTGGCAGGTTTTTTGTTCAAACATTGTGATACTACAAATCTATCTTGCAATTGTTTTAAGAGTCATGGAGAGTGGATCATTTTCCAGTGATGACTACCTCTTAATATTTGTCTGTGCAATAGCTTCTGTTTAGTCCATATGCTCAAGCAGATATGTGCTTGCATATGAGTTTCTTTTAAGTTGTCTTTAAATTACCGATATGTACTTTTTTCCTTGTTCCACTTTGCATCAGTTTGTGAATCTTATGGTCTGTGTTTGGTTAGATCTTTTTCTTATTCACTATTTTCGTACCCCTGTTTTCTTTGTGGCCAATTTATTGTATTCTTCTGTGTTACAGTTGTACTCAACTCTGCAAACCTCTTACTGCTCTTGTAGATATAACTTTCCTGCCTAATACAATATCTATTTGTGTGCCAGTCTTGCTGCCATAGCGAGGAAAAGACCTGTCCACTATGATAGGGTTCTTTCTGCATTGCTCAGTTTTGATCCCAATAGTGAGACGATCAAGAGTGGTCACAGTGCAAGTACACGTTATTCCTTGAAAACTGCGTTTTTGGGATTCTTGCGGTGCACCTATCCAACCATCATAGAGGTCAAGTTCTTTCTGTGTAGTCTTTCCTAAATTTCCTTTTTTCTGCCTTGTATAACATATTTGGGTGAATTGTGTAGTTTTATCCCTATTCTGATTGATTTCTGTCAGTGACTTATTGAATCTCCAAAGCACACATTAATAGCAAAACTTCACTCATGAATATAAAGTTATTCAACTATTACTGCATAAAGCAAACTTCAAATATGTACTATATATCTATTGAAATACTTTGTTACGAACATATTCATTAATCTGGAATCTTCTACTGCAATTTGATTTCATGTCTAAGATCCTGAAACATTTTACTCCATTCCAGTCAAGAGATAGACTGCTTAAGGCTTTACGCATGATGAATGCTGGGGATGCTGCAGATCAAGTTATTCGTCAGGTCGACAAACTGATTAGAAATAATGAACGTGCTTCACGCGATGCTAGATATGGCCGGGTAATTATATTTATGATTATACAGTTATCAGGGTTATGATTTTCCTTTTCCTTTCTGAATATAATAATTAGTTGTTCGAAGTAACCATTGCCTCGGTGAAATTCAATTATTATCATCAGGATGATCAACCCTCAAGTCAATACCTAGTTTCTGGGGAGCAGTTTAGGAAAAGATCTATGCCTCTGGAAAATGAAGAGCCAGCTAATGGTCTTGAAGTGACTTCCAAGAGAATTCGTTATGGTTCTGAAGCTGCACAAGTGAACATAAATGGTTCTGAAAGAGATTCTCTTTTAGCTAATGGTGTATCTTGTAGTGTTCCTTTGTTAGATAGTGATTTGACTCCTGCAGAGCAAGTGAGTAGTGTGATTGAAATGATCGGTGTGATGCTTGGCGAGGGAGAGCAAGGCGCTGAATCACTTAAACTCCTCATATCCAGGATGGATCCAGAAATGCTTGCTGATATTGTTGTGACTAATATGAAGCATTTGCCTAAGAGCCCCCCATCTCTAGCATGGCCAGTAACTCTCCAACTTGGCTCTCTAAGTAGTCCAACACAAATTGTGACACCATCGCCACCAACAAACCAAATAAATAATCATCCTGCTGCACAACTACCTATTTCAGCGGCTACAGCAACCAATTCACCATTTTCCGACTTGTCCACCACTAACAATTCATCTGCAGATTCTAAACGTGATCCAAGAAGAGTAATAATCATTGGCTTTGTTTTTTTTTCCACATGTGTTTAGTACAATATCAGATTTTTCTTTTTTTTCTTTCACAAAGTTTTACAGAGGGCTTTTACAGGATCCACGTCGCTTGGATCCACGGCGTACTCCAACAACAGTTGGAGTAACCTCAACTTGTGTGGATGATGCTGGTACCCTACAAGCTGAACTTGAAAGTTCCCTTTCTTTGAACAAGTCTCGTTCTCTTCCTATTGTGATGTCTGAAGACAATGCCCCGGCAGTGCTGACTTCAAACAAAACAAGAGATGATAAGAATATGGTGGACCCGCTGGTATCTGAAATTGATCATGTCAGCCCTAAAGAGGTGGTTTGTAGTAGAGCTGAAGAAGATATCCTAACTTCCGAGGTCAATGCCTCTTCAGAAATCCCACTCTCTCCACATCATGCTGTTGATGACGAGTCTGCTGCATCGAAGTTTTCAGATGTGGAATTGGGAGATGGTGCTGAGCCATTTTCTTCAGTGGAATCTGATCAACAGTCTCCAGTTGACTCAAACAAATCTGCACCAGAAGATACATGTCTGGAGTTACCTCAGCTTCCAGCATATGTTGAGTTGAACGAAGATGAGCTACTAAATGTCAGAAATTTGTCAGTTGAACGAATTGTTGAATCCTACCGGAATTTATGCATGGTGGATTGTAGTCAGACACACATGGCATTACTTGCTCGATTGCTTGCTCAGGTAGCAGCAAAAAAATTTCTAATGCACAACACTTTTCAGAAGTTTACCGCCCTTTTATCATCATCCGTTCAGAATTATTGTATTACTTGATTTGAACTTCTTATTTGGCATTCTGGCAAACTGTGTCCTTCTAAGTTTTATATAAGAGATCCTCATGTCCTTCTATAAAATGACAGATCTAGTATCCAAGAACTTTGATGTCTTGAGAAAAGCACGGGTGCTTTCATGAATTAAAATTTGCTTTGGTATCTCTTCAGTATATATTTTAAATCACCAGTTATCATTGATTGCATCCTAAGTTATGAAGCTAGGTTAGAATAAGAAATTGATATTTCAATTTTCTACAGCTGACATTTTAATCTGGTCATCTCGAGTATGTATTGGTGATCCTCATGTTTACTAGACGTGTAGTCTGTAAAACCTCATGCTATATTAATTTGTCTTTGCTGTCCCCACTGTTATCTAATGGAACTCTACCCATAGCCTCTTATAGTATCAACCTAGTGTTCTGTTTTTTAATCCAGTCTATAGCAGCAAGTCATTATGCTGATGAGTTATTTCTTGTATGGTTATTTTCTGCGGTCTTCTTAGCTATTGGGGTAAGATTAGGACCTACATTTGTGCTTGAGGCATCAGATTAAAAGAATTCCTTCCAGTCGTTTTGAGTGCTGCTCTCCATATTAGACTTCTGTCTGCAGTTCTTGCAGCTGATCACGCTGGATGCAATTATCAGATCATATGTTGCCTCTTAACTTTATTTGCAATTTTGCTTTGTTTCCTTTCCAGATTGATACACATGATGAGCTTATTGTGATGCTGCAAAAGCATATACTTGTGGATTATCGACAGTACAAGGTATTTTCTTGTGATCCCTTGTAATTTATTGACAAGTTTTAAAATTGTAGTGCTGTCAGGGTTGTCAACTAATATAAGCTAATGCACTCAACGTGTGAATTCATTCATCTTGTGTGTGAATGTTCTTTAGAGGGTTCAATCATTGAATTTGTATGAATGATGCTAAAAGCTTTTTGTCAACTCTATGCATTGGTCTGGTTGCAGCCGTAGCATCTAATGGTATTAAAAAGGGACCATTAAATATTCATGTATCATTCAATTAATACTGTGGTAGTGAACATATTTCTCTGACATTGCAGTTGTAATTTTTGGTTGATGGCATGAATAATTCTAATTCATTTGGATACCATTACACATGCGGCAGTTGCATGTCATCTGTTGTTCTTTTATTTTTGCCAACAACTGAATTAGAGCACTACGAAGAACTGAGCTGTCTGCTTGTTGATTATGTTTCATGTCAAGTATTGTTTTATTTATCCGTACTGGTTTGACTCTCAGGGGCATGAGCTTGTGATGCATATACTATACCATCTACATTCCCTCATGGTTCCAGATACTGGAAACTCTTCACAGATGACTGTTCTGTATGATAAAATCCTCTTGGAAGTGGTAAGTATGATATTAGAATGCATGATTGCAAATAATTAGTATGAGAATTAGAGTTATTTGACTCTCGTGTTGTAGGCCAAATCTTTACTGGATGCATTCCCTGCTTCAGACAAGTCATTTAGTAGACTTCTTGGCGAAGTTCCACTATTGCCACCGTCAGCAGTAAAGTTATTAGATGATCTCTGCTGTTCTGATGTTGTAGATTCCAGTGGGAAAGAGGTCCGTGATGGTGAGCGTGTCACCCAGGGCCTTGGTGCTGTGTGGGGTTTGATTTTGGGACGTCCAAACCATCGACAGGCATGCTTAGATATTGCTTTAAAGGTATATCGACTGTGCAGCTTCTCAGAGTAATCTGTCAAAACTCAGGATTGTTTGGATTTATATCATTGCATTATTTGGCTTCTTGTCACTTTTTCATCTTTTTGCAGTTAGGTATAGTCTACGACTCCCAACTTCTAAGGAAGTATGAATTTAAAATGACAGATCCTGCAATTCAATGTGTTTTTTGGTTAATGAAATCTTGAATTACTTAATTAGTTGATTTTGACTTATCAGGGGTGACTGACTGACTATAATGATACTGGAGGCCAAAGGGGTCTGAGAAGATTTGTTCTTTTTTTTCTTTGAATTTCAGAGAGACACACACACTAATATTTAGTTTCTTGATCATGATCTTCCTGTGCGTTCAAGATTGTTTTGAGTAAAACAGAAGAGCAACTGTGGAAATGAGTGATTCTGAGTTATCGATTCTGGCTGAATATCTTCTGGTTCCCTTATTTCCCTTAATGATACCACACTTTCATAATTGAGTTAATACATATTTGAGCTGATCATGTCCATGTTTATGACGTATTGCAATAGAATAGACTGTTTTCTCTTTTCCTTTCCTATGTATCATTGCGTATGTTCCATTTCCTTATTATCCTTTGTTCCTTTCCCTATACATAAACTCCAGCCTTGATTGTCATACTTCTTCCAAAATTAAAGGACTTTAAAGATTGTAGGTTGCTTGTCAGAGTCTATTGGTTACAAGGAATGTGGTGAAAGTCTTCTTCCTTTCCCAGCAATTTATTGGCTGCTATCATTGACTTTGAGGCTATTGTGATTTCTTCTCTAGTTCATTAACATCTAGTTGAACAGTCAGTTTGTATTTTCCTCTCTGATGTTATATCAAGTGAGCAGGGGGTTCAGAGTCTCTCAAAGGTGCTTTTCAATAGATATTAGAGGCTTTCAAGAAGTTATTTAACCTAAAAGCTTAAGTTGTAGTTGAGACTCAAGAATTGGTTTCATAAGTTACTCTTAACATGGCATCTGATACCAAATGTAAACAAATGTAACTTGCTCCCTCACATGAAGTGTGGACAAATCTCAACAAATAATAGATTCAGTGAAGGCTAGGCAATGTGGTTTGAACTTGAGATCTTGTAGCCATACAAGGCTCTAATCTCATGCCAAGAAATCTTTCAGCTAAAAAGTTTAAGCTCTTGGGTGAGGCTAAAGAAATGGTCATATACTATTCTAGTAAAAGCATGGGGTAAGCTGGTCATCATTTTTATGGGCCAAATTTTGCATAAATTGTGTGTATATAATTGAATTTGCAATTTTCACTCATGTAAGTAATATTCTGGTGCAGTGTGCTGTTCATTCACAAGATGATATACGGGCAAAAGCTGTCCGGTTGGTATGTTTCTTCTGTTCTTTGTTTTAATGTCTTGCTGTTGCTCAGCTGTGTGTCTTGACTTCTTTTAAACTTCATCAGCTATTAAGATGAAAAAAATTGTGTTCTATAGGTAGCGAATAAACTCTATCAGCTTGACTACATAACAGAACACATCGAGCAATTTGCAGTCAATATGTTGCTCTCTGCAGTGAATCAGCAAATTTCTGACCTAGAACTTCCACAATCAGGATCAATTGACCAAAGAGAAGGGGAGGTATGGAGCATATTCTATATGATTTTTCTTGGCATTTAAAATTTTGGCGACATATTTGTTGATTTATGAGGAACAATCTGTAAAGGATCTTAAAGGAAGATGAATATTTGATATTATGAATAATAGACCTCATGAATAAGGAGATGAAACAGCCCTTTTTTGACTGAAAGTTTGGTACTTTGAAGGCTAGAAGTGTCAACATCAGTGCTCATGCACCCATATGTCATTACCATGCAATCTTGAGCTAGTAGTGAACTAGTGATACATATCACAGACCAGGAAAAGGAGCAGCTTACGTTGTTAATTGTGCTTTTCTGCTTGCTATTGGGTTTTAAGAACTTCTACACCAATTTTAATTGAAAACTTAATGTATGTGTTTGTGTGAGTGTGTGAGAGAGAAAGATCTTTATTCTCTACTGAAAATCTTTGAGAGAGATTACATTATTCTTTTTTGAAATCTTTATCAGGTTGGAAATGAGGAAATATCAGTTAGTGGCCCTCAGACCTTGGATACTGGAAGCAGTGAAAATGATTCCATGAGAACTGCACAGCTTCTGGTCCAAAGTTCTTCAACCATTTCATTACCTGAAGCACAACGGTTGATTTCTCTATTTTTTGCTTTGTGCACAAAGGTCAGAATGCCAGGATGCACCATGATTCTTAAAAGTTCTTATAAACTTCCTTCCGTGCTTGAATAATGCTGACAGATATGTCTTTACTTTCAGAAACATAGCCTTCTGCAACTTGCATTTGATGTCTATGGGCGGGCGCCAAAATCTGTAAAACAGGTCTGCATTTATTCCTCACAACAGATTTATGCCAAGAAGTTTAGCTTAATCCAAACTTATATCACATATAGGAACTTGAATATTGTTTTATGTTAGTTGGCTTATATGACAAATTAGTACGCATGTCTTAGTACGGTTAGCCTCATTTGATGTTCAAAATAGGGCTACATTTTGTGTCATCCGCATTAGCCTTTGATATCTTGAGCTCCATGGTTCTAAGCCCTGGTTTTAACATTCCTGTTTAAACCACGTTGAGTTGAAGATCGATTTTCCTAAGCTCAATACCTGATGTTACATCCCTTGATTGTAAGTAATTATCATTAATTCTATATTAGATACCGTAAAACTATATGCATCTGAAAAGAATTGTCTTGACAGAATTGGCAAATGCTCCTGCCAGATGTGTATAAAGTTTTCTTTGTGCTGGTATTCAATGTTTTATGACATTAGGACAGTACAATGTGTTCTGCCCTTCTTGTTCTTTTGGGAGAGCTGAAACTAGTGCTTACAATGATAATTGTCCTTGTCCAGCTTAACTATTTTTTCTTCATGATGCAGGCTATGCACCGGCATATTCCAATTCTTATAAGGGCTCTCAGATCATCTTTTTCTGAATTGCTTCGTATAATATCTAATCCACCAGAAGGATGTGAAAATCTCTTGATGCTGGTAATTTAATCTTCAACAACATTTATTCTTTCAAATATGTTCTGATGATCAATGATACTGATTGAAGTTTTGTTATCTGGCAAGGTGCTGCAAGTATTGAGTCAGGAAATGACACCTTCTTCGGATTTGATAAACACTGTGAAGCACTTATATGAGACTAAGTTGAAGGTTGTTCTGTTATATTGGGCATTATGATTTCCTAATCATTAGCTGTTGATCAGTCACCTTCTGACTTAAAATTTTGTGCAGGATGCTACAATTCTTATCCCGATTTTATCCTCACTTTCCAAGGATGAGGTCTGCTCCACCTTCTCCATTTCTCTTTCCTTTCTTCCTTTTTTGTCTTCTTTTGCACTTAGTTTTTATTCGTTCATCAGGTATCAACCTTGTGAATAGAAGTACCTTATCAGTTCTGATTGAAGTTATGATAAGCCTTCTCTATTTTTGATCTGCGATGAACTACTAGACTTTCTTTTTGGATAGAGGTTTCCTTTCAGAAAGTAACAAAAAATCATGAATCATGACTTATAGGCTATAAGTTAAGGGCTTTTAGTTGTATGAAAGACATCTTTTGCTTCATACCATAAGCTTTCCCCTGCAGAGGAGGAGAAAAAATAGGAAAGAGGATCTTTACAAACATTTAGCCTTAAGCAAACCATGACTACTGCACTTTGGATATCTTTTCATGTGTGCTGGTGTTTTTCTCCAATATGAATGCCATTGATAATGTTTTGAGAAACTCAACTTCTTCATTAGCTTTACAATTCCACATTTAGTTATATCCTTGTCCTTTCTCTTTCTTCACATTCATCACAAATTTGGATGTGTAATCAAGTTGATTTTGAGATTTGTGTTTCTGTGTAGCAGCTTCAAAGAAAACATGGGCTTATTTCCTGCGATGATATCTATAGTTCGTAATATAAAATTCTAGGCACCCTGACCAACTCTCAGGAAGAACTCACCTAATCTGTTATGTAATATGGAACACAAAAATGACCACAGCATGCTGTATGTAGTAATTAGGCAACTAATGACTTTGTCAGCCAACTTAACTTCAATTTTGGTTGTTTACATTTGTCATCATGCCTGATTATTTTATGCTTTTAACCTGCTTACTTGATTTATTGTCTGACCTTGCTTTAAAATTTTATACAGTAAAATTGGGTGATAAACAATTTTATTAATTATGTATACCCAGTTTCTTATATGGCCATGCTGAACTGAAGATGTCAAATAATTAAAAGAGAAGTATCTTACAAATTAAAAGACTCATATAAGAAATTTCAATTGGGAATTTGGAGGGTTAGATCTGAATTTACTGTGACTTAGTATGTGCATTTTTATGGATTAGAAAAAAGGTGGAACGTTTAGATTGGAAAGATAAAAAGGCTCCCAAGCACAAATGGAAGACGTATCTAATGTTATTTTGTTACAAGGTGCTTTTTTTGATGTGAAACATCAATATTTATTGTGTTTGTACTCACTTGTTTTATTAGACTTCTTGAGAATTGTTATATTCATGTTCTCATTATGATATTTGTCCTTTATGTTCATATCATACGTTTTCATGATCATCTATGACAGGTCTTACCTATTTTCCCACGACTTGTTGCTCTCCCAATAGAAAAGTTCCAGATGGCAGTTGCTCATATACTACAGGTATATGGAAAGTTTTAACTTTTGTGCCAGATTACTATCACTTATCTCAGATGACACCTTTATTTGTTGTGTATACAATTACTTTTATATTTTGGACCATATTTAGCTGTGATGGATACCAATATTAGATTTTAATGGTCTTGAATCATTTATAATATCAAGCATGTGTGAAATTGATGTTTGATGTCATATGAAAGTAGAGGTAAGAGAAGGGAGGGGGATATATATGGTTTTACATGATTCAATTTTAAGGTTTATATTCATGAACACAAGAGCTGCAAGGGCCAAGGGAAAGGATGTTTATAATTTTATGCAATTGCCCATAATGCATACATATGTAGGGACTCAAAGAAAGTGTACCAGGATTTTAGCAAAGGATATTGTCATTTTTTATAGTAGGATAATATTATTTTTTTAAAATACCCACATTTTTATATAAAGAATACGGAATTTCATGTAAACATATATAATGATACTACAAAATATAGAATATTTGTGTAAGATAAATTTTCACATATATGGTGTTGCTGCTTATGTGATTTGCTCAAAGCTATTTTGCCTGAAACTATGGTTACTAAAGTTGATTCAGTGTCCAGTTTTGTCAATTATGTGACCCATATTTTTCTTTTTTCTTATGAACGTAGCAAATTTCCTGAGAGTTTGTACTTCCTCATGTCAGGGTTCAGCTCACACAGGTCCAGCTTTAACTCCTGCCGAAGTTTTGGTTGCCATTCACGACATCAGTCCTGAAAAAGATGGCCTGGCGCTTAAAAAGGCATGTATTACGATTGTATCTTAGTTTTGCAAATTTCTCTTTTTTAGAGTGTTAGTATTTCTCTATCTTTGTCATATAGAAGATCCATGTTGAAGTCTCTCCAGAGTCTGAAAATTTTTTCCAAGTCTGGTCAAACCTGGATGGCCCATTGATCTTGGGTTGGCCAGTGCTCGGACTAATTTTCTATGATTGGTTGGGATCGAAAAAAATTGTCAAGCCCGACCCAGTCAAATTGGACTTGACTTGTTGACTTCGAGCTGGGTCCATGCTAGGGCTAATTTACCATTCCTAAAAGGTGCAACTAGAATTAAAAGTTGAAACAAATTACAGTTGACTCAGGAAGATACATATTCACTTGTTGACCAGGACCTTCTGATGCCAATTTCATTAAAATTTTGGTTTTTTTTTTTTCCATATGCATCCCACCCCCACCCAAAACCCACAATTCTCTCCCTCCATGCACATATTTTCTTTCTTCGATTCCTGGAGTTAAAATTTATACCATCTAAGTGTATTGATAATTGAATTAGTTGCTCTATCAGTCATAATTACAGTAAATGAAATGTTTGCTTTCAAAAACTTTCACATCATAGATCATGAGTTCTGCATTCAAGTGATGGATAGTACCGTCTTTTACTTGGCATGTACTTGGAATTTGGTATATTGGATTATTGTAATTCAGTCTTAACTGGAATAGTCTCATGTCTAGGATCTCCTGACCGGGCTCCTTTTCCAGTTTGGGTCTGAGATAGACTTATCCATGGGATTTCCTGACTGAAATAGGCTTCTGAGCGTGAATGTCCTAGGATTTAGACTATGCAAGTAAAGGTGGCAATGTTGAAACTCTGGCCCTAGGCAATTGTAGATCATAATCCTTCATATAATAAAAAAACTTGGCATTAGATAAATACTGTACATCTCTTCTATCTGCCATGGTATGCGGTTATGTCCCTTGTTTGAGAATTATGGGTCTGTTTATCAGGAAAGCAGAGCTAGAATGGGGGAAGATTTCGTTCCTTTTCTATTTATTATTGGAAACTAAACAAGGGCTTATCAGAGGGAACCACTCAATCTCGTAG
Source organism: Erythroxylum roigii (assembly GCA_027576455.1). Classification (NCBI taxonomy): domain Eukaryota; kingdom Viridiplantae; phylum Streptophyta; class Magnoliopsida; order Malpighiales; family Erythroxylaceae; genus Erythroxylum; species Erythroxylum roigii. The sequence goes on from JANZXV010350951.1 coordinate 17,574, forward strand.
ATCTAACTAAATTCTTTGTGAAATTACTGCTTGCTTTTGCCCTTTTCATTTCAATAGATAATACAGTTGCTGCAATCTTGAAGGAGATAACTACTTAAATATAGTAACTTCCCCATGTAAATATCACACGAGAGGTAGATAACTGACACATGGACTGCCACTAAGGCGCAACAGCACGACAACTAACATGACAGATGAGAGAAATGAAAGCTTGCCAGATTAAAATATCAATAAGCAAATATATCAAATAGACGCATTGAGTCCAAATTCTGAAGCTGAGTTTATGGTTATGATAGTACGTTGGAAGGTTTTTGATGGATTTTAACTAAGATCATTCTACACTTCTTTATGCTGCATTTAAAAGTAGTTTGACATCTCTTTCCTGTGTATTCAGATAACAGATGCATGTACAGCTTGTTTTGAACAACGAACAGTTTTCACACAGCAGGTCTTGGCAAAAGCCCTGAATCAAATGGTATGTTAAAGGTCATTAAGGGTGTGAGATTATGTGCTGCTTCAGTATTGTATTTTATTATTTCACATGTCAGGTTGATCAAACTCCTCTGCCATTACTGTTAATGAGAACAATCATTCAAGCAATTGATGCATTTCCTTCCCTGGTAATTTTAATTCTTCCATTGCTATGTACTATATTTACCCTATTCATATATCTTGAAAATTAGTAAACAAATTTTGTCCCAGATTTCAATTGTTAATTTTTATGCATAGTTAACTTTGACCTGTATGGTACTTGGTTAACAAATCAAGCATTTCTTTGGAGATACCAAATTTTGCTATCTTTTGACTTACGAAAATTTCAAACTCATGGCTGAGAATTGAACTTGAACAGACTTTTATCCATTAGTACAGTCTGCCCCATAAATAGATTGAAATGGTTATGGGACAATATTTTTAATTTTATTAGTCACTAGGAACAAATCCATTTGTACCTTTGAAAATTGTTCCCGTAAATTCTCAAACTCGGAGTTATTGTATTTTGCTAAATTATAGTTCATGGAATAAGAACAAGGTTCATCCTGTATTACAAATATCATAAAGGCCCAGTTATGAACCTTATCTGTTTCCCTTTTTTTGGCTGATTCTATAAATTAATAGGCCATTTACATCCACATTTTTGTTCAACTTTGCATAGAATACTTGGATCTTTTAGTTATTGCCTCTTTTCAATATTGACTGTAAAGTGCATAGAATACACTAATACATTTTCCTCAGGTTGATTTTGTGATGGAGATACTTTCAAAACTTGTGAACAGACAGGTTTGTTGCCAAAATGTTGGTTCTCTTAAAGGTTATTGGAGACTTTTTCAGTCTCTATGAACTTGGAGTTTACAACCTGTTTTGGGTTCAGGTGTGGAAAATGCCGAAGTTATGGGTTGGGTTCTTGAAATGCGTGTCTCAAACACGACCACATTCATTTCATGTACTGTTACAGGTGAGTTATGGATTGTTATGCGAGGAGGACTCGCTTTTTGCTTTTGTTCCATTCGTAGAAAGACTTTATTATAATATGTTATGCTTGCAGTTACCCCCTCCACAGCTTGAAAGTGCTTTGACCAAACATGCTAACCTCAGAGGTCCCTTGGCTAGTTACGCAAGCCAGCCGAGTATAAGAACTTCGATAGCTAGGTAAAGTTCTTGTGGCCCGTTACAACTCTACTTCCACAGTTTAGACGCCAATTTTTATGGGTCTTCAAATTAATCCAAGCCATTTAGCCGAATGGATTAATCTTGAAAATTAAAGAGCTTGGATTTTAAAAAACACGAATTCATTGTGAGTTTAAGTTTGAAAAATTTTAGGGCTGAGTTTAGATTATATAAAACAAGAAAAAAAAGTTAGAATTATTTTGACCTACAATTGATGTTTTAATAATTATTTTAAATTAGTTAATGTTCATGTAAATATATTATTTAGATCTCATTAAAACTTAATTTTGTTTTGAATTATGACTATTGTTTATATTATTTTTGAAATTATATTTAAATTTTAAGACAATTTTATAGATTATTTTTGTTTGATAATGATTAAATATTTATTTGTATTTTGTATAAATGCAAAAAAATTTTAAAAAGATATGAGTTTATAGGTTGAGTTTAAATTTGGAAATTTTATAATGGATTAAGTTGAGTTTGATAATTATGTCTATTTCATGAATCAGGTCAGGTATAAGCTCAAATTTTTGGGTTGAACTTTAATTAGGCCGACTTAGCCAGCATAATTGGAAAATAAAAATAATTAAAAACTGGTTTTAAGCTAGTCATATTTGGCTGTCATCAACTGCCTATGTAACTTTGGATTGTGAGTAGCATGAGCAAATTAGTGACGTGAACATGTAATCTATTGCTCAATTTGCGTTGACTAAATCATTTTGATTGAGGATATTATTTTTACTAAAATTGCTATGAAGAACTATCGTGCAAGGCGGGGTTACGAACGTATGATGGGTAAGGTTGAGTTCAATGGAATTTTTATTTAGGACCAATGAACAGTGTGGGATAGTTTTCTGAGGAAAGCTCGGTCGCTTATATCTGTATGGTTTGGTAGCCGTGATTTTGAATATATGATTAAGTTGCGTAACATTAACTTTTACGACATAGATTTAATTTAGTTTTAGTATAGTCACAATAAACTCTTTATCACACTTGAAGGCTTTAGTTCCATGCTTTTGCCTTTATGGGGTCTGTTGAATTCGTTGCTTTTGCAGATCAACTTTAGCAGTTCTTGGTCTTGCCGACGAGACACAAAAGCAGCAACCGCATGTTTCACCTGTATAATCCTCAGAGTCAAATTTCTCAGCTCGAGGGACAAACCTCACCTGATAATTAGCCGTTGGAGGTCGGGAAATGAGTGTCTATGTTGGGAGTTATAAGGTTGGTGCCGAAACTGACATAAGTTGGCTTGAAAGACATGAATATCTGTCTTCCGGCCACTCCACCAAAGTTAAAACAGATTCAGCTTTCAGTTTTATGTCTTGTTTATGGCAAGGGAAGTGCTTCCAATTGATTCATCCCACCCTTAGCCTTCAATCGGCTGTAGAGAATGTAGCATAGTTTTCTTTTTATTTTCCTTGTTTCTCTTTTAGGGTAGTTATTATTTCTTGGAAATTTTGATCTTCAATTCCTACCTGCGATGGAGCTGTTTAGTGCTAGGTTGTCGCTGCAGAAAAAAATGCATCGGTGAAGCCAATTATTGGTCCTCTTTTTAAGGTTGAGGGACCCTGTGGCCTTGGATGAACTGTTTTGTTGTACGACATATAATCATTTTATCAAAATGGCCAAAAGTATTTGTAATTTTTAAATAGTAGTTCGGTCTTTATTGAGGATCATAAGATTGAATTTCTGTTCTTCATGCAGGTTGACGAAATGCTACATGTTTTATTTGCAGATTCTATCTGGAAACATAACAATGAAAAAAGAGACAACTTGTTTTCAAACAGTTACAGAAACAAACGTGTCCTGTCAGAGCGTCAGTTTTATCCTCTGATCCTGTTCTTCCTTTTCTATGGAAATTAAGAAACAAATAAGGGAGACGTCATGGTAATTTTGATGAAAATTAGAAACTAATTTTTGTATATTATAACAGTGTCACGGTGAGTACTTTTTAAATCATATAATAAAGATAAATAAGATCATATTTGAGATTGTAATTAATGAAATTTATAAATGAAAAACAAGCCATTATTATAAGGTAAATTTTGAAAAGAAACGTTAAAGTATTGAGTGTTTTCAAAACCATAAATAATATTGGATAAAAGTAATAACTCAAAATGTCATAACATTTTTAAGATCATGCTTTATAATGAAATATCTCATCAAATGCGTCATATTGTAAAACAATCTAAAGTAGCATAAACACGCAAAAGTCTGATCGGTCATCTTCTATTTCGTAAGTATTTAGACGAATTTTAGGTCAACACAAAAAGGATAAATATTGGCTGATTTGCCTTCAAATCCTAGAAGCTCACGTTCCGTGGCCGAGTAAAAATAGTCCTGCTCGGTCCCTCTTAGCTGCCTAGGAAAGCATTAAATGAATCTGATGCAGGGACAGTAAATAAGTAATGAAATAACTAAAATTGACAATCCATTTGGACTTCTCAAAACAAAAAGATATGCTGACATTATATGTGCATCTAACAACAATCAGCTTGGATTCTCCAAATGCCTTCACTTTCTACACAATACTAGAACGAATAAACTTAAGACAATTTAAGAACAGTGTCACAATCGAAGGGGTGAATTTTCCTATAACAGCATTCTATTTAGACTTCAGGAGTGTTGATTGGCTTCAGTCGAATGGACTCTGCAATACCCAAAATAATATTCTCCCACAACAGAGCATAAGAAATAACAATAAGATCACAAAACTGGATACATTCTAACGAAGAACCTATAAACTCGTGAAAAGAAAACGAAAAATAAAGAAAGATCAGAAAACTCCCCAACATTAGAGACGCCTTCCCACTTGGAGGGTCATGGATTCCAAATATATACCCCACAAGCAAAAAGCTTAACCCTACAACGGAAACTAATTTCATTCTGTGAAAGAATATTAAGCTATGCAATTTCTGCTAAACAAACACAAAAAGTTCAAAGACAAAAAAAAAAAACTTTAATTTCCTTGTCATATGTTTCCAAGCATCTTACAATGTAGTTTGGAGGCGAAGGTGCAGATGCCACAGCACTATGCGTAGGTGTTGCCATTAAACAAGGTTGGAAATGAAACTGCAGAACCATAATTAAATATAAGCTAGGTAAGAGCATTTTCACCGGAAGTTTGAAGTTAATTGTTCACAGAACAGATATCAGACTCGACCTAAGCCTTGGCCATGAAAAGAAGATGGCACATTGACGCTGGATTAACGAATCAGAACTTATTTATATTAGATCTACTCAAATGCTTTTTTTGTTACTAAGAATCAACTCTAATCCCTATGAAAGTACAATATTATATTTATGTACATTTATGCGATTACATTATCATATAGAAATTTGAGCATTATTTTCAAACAAAAAGTTTACAGACAGTATTAACTGAAATCATCTAAATTATTTAAGAGTGTCTTATTTAGGGGCACAGAGAAACTCATATACTAGTCAAGTGTATTTTAACTTCTAAGAAAATTCAATATGGTAAATGGTGTTTTGGTCTATGGCTTTATTTATAGATCATGTACTTAGGGCCATTGAGGTAAAAGTCAAAGCGGATGAAAATTTGGTTGCAGTAGGACAAAGAGGGGAAATCTTTGTTCTGATTTATTTTTCTTTTACCGAGCCTTAATGTTAAGCCAGCATTCCTCAATACATGTTTGCACCTTCCCACCTGGATTAAGTAAATAAAGGAGTTTCAACAAGTTGCTCAAGAAACATACCCTCTTCACAACTTAGCAGCTAAATTTCCGTTTGAAACATCATCAATTAACAGGATGAGCAACGTCAAAGTTCTTCTGAAGCAGCCAGTCTTTGGGATACAAAATTCCATGAGCATCTAGATGGAGATGCCAGTTCATTATTCTGGAACAATTAAATGGTATACCTTCCATTTGACTTTCATCTTCTATCAATTGCTCTATGAATGTTGTCTCCTATATAAAACATAATTAACACGTTAGACACTTAACATCAACTTTGGTAACAAGCAACAATAAAGTTTAATGGAAAGGACATCAAGACAAGGCATGGTATGGAATATACTTGGAAACCCTCCTTTACTGTATCCAACTGTCGGATTGGGTGCAAAAATGGACGCTGCCATCTCTTTGGGTCCCACAAGATAGTACTGTTAAATGCAAATCCTGACATATCAACATGAAACCTACGGAGCCTTTTACTCTTCTCATTTGTGTGCCAGCCAATGACCTGACTTCCATTGCATACTGGACCTTCCAAAATAGCTTTATTTTTGCTTCGTTCAAGCATTGCAACAGGCCAGGTGCCAAAACGGCTATTATAAATGTATGACAGTTTTAGAACCTTGCAAATGAAGGCATTACAGTGGCAGAGAGCCAAGCATGATAACAATAATATGTTTGAAGCAAGCGAACAAATTACGTAACTGAAGACAAGTTTTGCATCGTACCAAAACCAGGCATATTAGGCCAAAAATTTTGTTATCCAAAAGAAATCTGTCTTCTAAGATGGAAGGGTGCGCTTATCAACTATCAGCTTATAGTTTATTATCATTTCAAAAGCTCCTATCAGGTGGACCAAAACAGCAATCATAGTGATTGAATGGAATTCAAGTCAAGGAAAAGGATGCAAAAATGGACTTTTTGGTACTAAGCTAGTCTAAAATTCATGTCTACTCTGCCTTCCTTCTTAAGTAAGAAATGTTCTTAGAGCAGGGCATTTTGAAATGAAATAGGAAAAAAGTATAAATTCTCACAGGATCGTCTTCATCATAGGCATAATAGCAAGAAGGACGACAACAATTTGAGGCAAATTGTTACAAGTCTTAAATAAAAATTAATAAAAGAACATTTATGCTAAAAACCCAAAAATAGATAACAGAGATCAGTGAGAATCACCAATTAATTGACTACTCATGGGAAAATTTCTAAATAAAAGCTAAATCCATAAGAGGTCAGCGAAATAAACCCGTACATTCACAATGAAGAGCAAAGCCTATTCTCGCAACAAATTCTTTAGACGAACTGATAAGAGAACCACATAGCATCCATATCATATCCTTAAACAAAGCAATCCACAGACTTACTTGATTTCCCTTAAGCTCTCAAACAGCTCCAGTGAATATACATTATCATCGTCCGCAAAGTAAAGGACCCCGTCCAATCGATGCCTCTCAACGTGCTCCAAAGCAACATTCATCTGGTATACTCGGTCCTTTCCACTAGTCGAATTCTTCGCGCACACCAAATGTCTATACATTACTCCCGTTTTTCTCAGTATCTCTGCCGTCTCCATCGACGCCGCCTTCATTTCCACCACAATCCACAACAACGGAGGCCTCACTAGCCTCAAAACCTGTCCCAATCTATTCAAAAGATAAGCTTGCAGAGCTCGATTATACGTCGGCGTAACCACGATAATTTGTTTTCTCGGCAAAAAATCGAATCTCGAGGAGTAATTCGCTTGCGTATCCTCCATCAGTTTTAGTGAGTAAACAGCCAAAGTGTCATCCGCAACGCCGCCGCGATTGTCATCTTCATTCAATCTCACGTCGACGTGCGGCGGCTTGATCTCTAACGAGAAATCAGGGCGCGGTATATCGGAATTCACAGGGCCAAACGGGAAAATGCCTAACAAGAAGCCGATAACGAAGAACGGCAAACACCTGTAGAAGAATCTACGAAATCCTCCTTTCTTCTTGGGAGGAAACGCGGCGGAGATAAACCTGCGGAGAGAGGAATCACCGAAGCAGAGAAGCGACGACGGGGAAGAAGATGAATATTTGCTGCTGTTAGAGAAAAGCTTGTGAGAGGGCGAGCCAAGTGATAAAGGAGAGTTGACGGCGCCGTTAATGTGCGTGCCGTCATGATACGCCGGTGACATAGTTCGACGGATGGACGCCATTAATTCAGTTAAAGAGTAATCACATGATCGAATCCAGAACTTTGAGTTTAGTTACAGCGAAATGGAAGTAGCAGATTTTCTAGAAACGATTCCATTAAGTTCCATCGTAAGAGAACGGATGCCGATTTGGAAAAAGAACTCGACTTAATCGGATATCTGAAATTAAGCTCGAACTGAATCTTAGAATGTGAATTGGAGGAGCTAATTTTGGCGAGAGAGAGAGAGATTTTTCATATCTTTTTTTTGGGGAGTGAACTGATAAGATCTAGCAGAGAGCAATTTTGAGAATAGAGGCCGAGGAGGAGGAGGAGGAGATGACGGACCAGAGAGTTGGACTTGGAAGTGGAAGGAAGGGATAGACTACATTTTGTTTATTGAGAGCAAAGTGTGGTAGCCATTGACCAGTTAACACGTGGCAATTTCTTTAATGATTGATTCCCTTTTCGTCTTTTGGTTCTGTGTTGCACATGGGAGAAAAGCAGAAGAGTAAGCAATTTAATGATTTCGCAGGTAACATAAAACACATTACATGCTTATGCTTTGCTTGTTTTTTTTTTTTTTTTTGGATATAACGGGAATTAACTAAACAAAATTAAGCAACAAAACGGGGAAAACAGATTTTCGATAAATCCTCAAGCAGGATCAAGTGGCACCTTATGGATATGGTAGCAAAATAAGTAACCCCCACGGCCAACTATTTAGCGTACTGAGCAAGTCAGTGGGCATATCTGTTACTTTCTTGATAGACATGGTGATAAACAACAGTCTAGTTCATAGTTAGTAGCATATGAATACTCCGGATGATGGGATTAAGCGTCTGGGATTGGCGATCTGAGAAAGAGAGGATATCGAATACTGCTCGAGAATTTACTCCAGCTCGATATGGCAAAAGCCCTTGATCCACGCTATATTGAGCCCAATATAGACTCCCTAAAGCTCCGCTGTCATCGCTGAGCACCATCCAAGCTTCTGAGCGAAACCACCGAGCCATTGGCCGTCATTGTCTCGAAAGAGTTCGCCAGTAGTGGCCGAAGATGAGGACCGCTTGTTGGAACCATCTGTATTAAGCTTGATCCACCCAGGAGGAGGTGACCGCCACCCAATGAGGTGTTCCTGACGTATGATATACCCTGTAGAAACTGCGCGCTGGTGTCATCCTGCTGAGACTTGAAGCTGACATGCATAAGACAAAATAACATCACGCGGTGAGGAAGGCCAAGTAAAAGGATTATCGAAGAGGAACCAACAGGTAATGCCAAACAGAGTCGTCCAAGCGTGACAGTGGAGGTGCTGGCTAGTTTGGAGGTTGCACAGAAGCCAGGCCCGAGTCGGCATAATGAAGAACTTAGCCTGGCCCAGGGGCGGAGGGAAGGAGCGCCAAACTTGGCGAGCTTTACTGCAGTCCTTGACAACATGCAGAGAATCTTCCTCAAGACCACAATGGTAGCAGGCGCCATCAGAAGTACAATGGATACAGACCCGATGGTGGTTGGTGGGGAGCCGATCATGAGCTATGAGTCAAAGGAAAGATCGAATTCGTGGGCGCCCCGGTCACGTCCATATCGTCTTCCAGACCGCATGGCCTGAAGTGTCATCGTGACCCATGCTCATGTTATATGTAGAAGCAACCGAGAATAACCCAGTAGCAGAGCGGCCTCAAATTATTTGGTCCTGGTCGAGATCCACATTACACAATCATCGGACCTTCTGTCCGGAATCCACAAGCAAATCACATTCATTCATTATTCAAGACATAATTATAAGCAAACAATAATTTAGAGAACCCGTCTAGGTTACTCACCAACTGCTCCCAAAGCTAGTGTCTAGAAGTCCCGGCAACGTCTGTGGGTTGACGTTCCAGTTGCTCCTCTATAACAATTAACATACACATATATCACAAGTTGTACAATCATAGGTGTTTAATAATGCACATGTAGGAATTGAAATTTATACAATGCATGTTCGTGACAATCCCGGGTATCATTCCATAAATTTCATCACAAAACCATTCCCATATCAAAACTCATTTACACTCAAGTTTATGCCTCACTAAAACCATTAAACTCACAATTTATTGCTCATTGACTTATTTCAGTTTTTCCAAAACACACACTTTCGGGTCTATTGTTTGCGTTCAATGAGAAAGTGAAAATGAGGTATCTTAGTCAAACTCTCTTCTAGAAAAGTGTTCCCCTATGTTTTATGTTTCTATTGACACTAAAATTACTCACTTTGGTTCAGAAATTTGGAAGATATGCCTCAAGCATTATTGGGTTGTTCACATACAAAAACAGTGCACTATGCGCATTTTCCATCCAGAATTTGAATATTTTAGAGAATGAATCAAAATTTGACTTTATTAGATACTTCATAGCCCGATTTCTCTACTTTACTCCAATTCAAAAACCATCTCATTTGGATGACTAAAGATCAAGATATAACCTAAATACCCAAACATGTTCAGCGAAAACACACCAGTTCATACTCTCCAACAGATTCCTTTATTTTATTTCGATCAAAATTTTCCAATTAAATTCAAAATGATACAATTTTTCATGGAGATATAGGAAAATGTGGTAGGAATCTATTTCTTGAAGAATCAAGTCATTTGGAGGTCTAGAGAAGAAGTTATGATCAAAAGAAGCAACCATGTTTATGTCCTCACTCCTAACGAACCTATGTTGACGCGATTGCCATAACTTTCACAATAGATGTCAGGATGATTTTTTTTGGACAGTTAGAAAGCAGACATCGAGATCTACAACTTTTATGAAGACCTCAAAGTAAAATTTTGTCATTTTAGAGACACACAGCTGTGTGAAATCACACGGTCGGACCTTGTGTCATTTGGGTGAGATTGTGTTTTCTGTGAATTTACACGACCTGGCTGTGTAACCTTCGGGTTAACTAATTTTTCATGTCCAAAACTCCTCCAAAAGATCCTAAGCCCATTCTAACCTTACATATACTCTTAAGCATCCCAAATTCACCTCTTCTTATGCAATTATCACTCCATAACCATTTAAAACACAATTTATAATTCATTCACTACCAAATCTCAACTTATTTAAATCATCATCTCTACGGATAACTCCTTCAAATATATCCAATTTTAACTCAACATCCTCCATGCACATATAATATTCCCCACTTGATCATAAACACCCAAATATAATACATTCCCACACACCCAAAACATAACACAACATAAACATTCATCCATAACTTTTGCTGCACTCAATTTCCTAAATTCATGTCAAGATTTGGGACTCTTAAAGACAAAATGAAAAGTCAATGTTTTCACAAGAAATATATCCAAACGCATCTAGTTTAATCCAAACTAAAAATCATCTCAATTGCACAACTATATAAGAAGTTATGGCTAATATATTGAAGCATAGTCAAAGATCATGTTGGTGCAATAATTTCCAGACTTTCAAACTTTCAATATTTTACATCTAACTCATCTTCTACCTATTTTATTACTACCTATTTTTATTACTTCCATTACATTTCCTCATTATTAACTACCCAAGTCACTCAATATATCAATCACAAATAATTCAAGACCTATACTTGAGCATTACCCTAAAACATAGCATCAAACATGCACCCATTCATCATAATTTTCTGCACTCTCCCTCACTCCATTATATGCAACATCTAACTTCCAAAACATCTCTATAACACATTATACATCATTAATGATCATTCACAATTACAAAACATGACATTTACTAAGATATTTCATCATCCATGTCACACACACACACACACACAAATCAAGTCATCAATCCTACATTTTTCATCATTCTAGTTTCATTTTGACAATACCTATAACATTTCAAGCATAACTTACTTGGTTTCACTTCAAAATCTTCAAAAACAACACTAGCCCTAGCTCCCAAGCATCACTTGTTCATCATCTTGAAGGAGGTAAGGATTTGTTTTTCTTTTGGCAAAATGAAGAAACAACAAGATGGAAGTGGCAATTGATAGATGGGAATAAGGTGTAGTATTGGTGAGGTTAGAAGAGAACGAAGAAAATGAAAATAGATGAGAAGAAGGGAGCAAGTCACGAAGAAGGAGAGGAAAACAAGAAGAAAACACTCACTTAGCCTTCTAATTTAAATGCATCGTGGAAGACAGCAAAAGGGGAGGGGTCTTTTGATAAAAGAATGGTTTAAGACATGGTTAGGCAAGTGACAACATGTCCCATTTCTAAGGCATTAGATTGGTTTCTTTCCAATCAAATTTCAATTTCTACTCCAATTTTTTTCCCAAATTTTCAATGGCACTTGTTACTAATTCCTAAAGTCATTTATTAAAATTTTCATTGCCATTAGACAATAATTTCTACTACCATTTAACAATTATCTTGCCACTTGGCATTTTTCCTACTTTAGAAATTACCCCGAATTTTTAGAGAAAATTTTTAGAAATTTCCTAAAATTCTCTAAAAATTCTAAATCAACAATTACACTCTTCAACTCAATTCTCAATACAAACAAACCACAATTCTCAATAACAATCACATTTATGAACAATTATATCGAGAAATGTCATGAATTCATGTATGATCATTTTCATGTGCAAAAATTCACTATTCACGTGTAAGTGTATGCTATATTATGCATGAACATGTAAATGCATTTCTAAGCGCTCATTGATCACTCAGATTTACAATTCTAACCTCCCCACAGGTAATGGGATGATACAAAATTGCTGCAAAAAGATGGCCCTTTCAAGCTTAGCGAAGAATGCAAAATAGACTTTGACACTCTGAAGGAGAAGCTGATCTCGACGCCGATAATCCAACCGCTGGACTAGCATTATCCTTTGGAAATTTTATGCAATGCCAGTAACAGGGCAGTAGGTGCAGTATTGGGACAACGTATTGAGAAGAATCCGCATGTCATATACTACGCGTCAAGAACTCTGGTTGCAACTATTCCACAACGACAAAAGAACTTCTGGCTATTATTTTTGCTTTAGAAAAATTCTGTTCTTATTTATTGGGCACTAAAGTTATTGTGTATTTTGATCATGCAGCATTGAAGTTTTTACTCAAAAAGAAGGAGTCGAATCGAGACTAATACGTTGGATACTTTTGCTACAAGAATTTGATTTAGAGATCAGAGACAAGAAAGGGTTTGAGAATTTGGTTGCTGACCATCTTAGTTGTCTACCTATTGCTGAGAAAGCGTGCCCTTTACAAGATGAATTTCCCGATGAGTATTTATTCTTCGTGCACATTAAAGCTCCCTGGTATGCTGATATTGTGAATTTCTTAGTTGCTGGTACTTTACCTGATAAGCTCACTAGGTCTGCAAAAGACAAAATAAAAAGGGAAGCTAAGTATTATGTGTGGGATGATCCTTATTTGTGGAAGCATTGTTTTGACCAAGTCATTAGGCGATGTGTTTCCAATGAGTCTGCTCTCAAGTTCTTTCATTCTTACGCATGCGGCGGTCATTTTGGCCCTAAAAGAACATCACGCAAAGTGATTGAATGTGGACTATATTGTCCTTCTTGATTTCATGATCCATACATGTTTTGCAAGTCTTGTGCTAATTGTCAACGCACTGGTAGTTTAGGACACAGAGATCAATTACCACTCACTCCTATACTCGTTTGTGAAATATTTGATGGTGGGGTGTTGATTTTATGGGTCCTTTTCCACCATCATTTGGTTATACTTATATTTTCTCGCTGTGTATTACATTTCTAAATGGGTAGAAGCCAAGGCTACTCGAGCTGACAATGCTAAAACTGTTGTAGACTTTGTTAGGGCTAATATATTTACCAGGTTCAGTGTGCCAAGCGTAATCATCAGCGATAGAGGAACTCATTTTTGCAACCGCATCATTGACACCCTTTTTCACAAATATGGCGTGACTCATCGTACTTCCACGACCTACCATCACAGACAAACCGACAAGCTGAGGTGTCCAACAAAGAAATTAAGTCCATACTAGAAAAAACCGTCAATCTAAATAGGAAGGATTTGACTTTGCATCTGGATGATGCACTGTGGGCTTATCGTATAGCATATAAGACTCTTATAGGCATGTCCCCATACCGCTTTATCTTTAGCAAGCCTTGTCATCTTCCGTTCGAATTGGAACACTGTGCTTATTGGGCCGTCAAGCAATGTAATATGCAGTTGGATGAGGCTGGAGAACATAAGAAATTGTAGTTGCAGGAGTTGGATGAAATAAGAAATGATGCATATGAGAATTCCAGAATTTACAAGGAGAAAACGAAAGCCTTCCATGATCACATGATTTCCAGGAAGAACTTTTTAATTGGCCAAAAAGTCTTACTTTATCATTCTCGTTTGAAATTATTTCCTGGGAAATTGAGATCTAAATGGATTAGCCCCTTTGTCATTACTAATATCTTTTCTCATGGTGTAGTTGAAATTCAAAGTTTGGACACTCATAAGGTTTTTAAGGTGAATGGACATCGCCTAAAACCTTTTTATGAGGGCTTCCAAGCTCAAGGGGTCGAGAAATTGCCCTTAGCTAAGGTCCATGAAGGGAATTAGGAATGCAAGATGTCTAGCCTAGGATGTTAAACAAGGGCGCTTCTAGGAGGCAACCCAAGTTTAAGGCGTGCCCACGCCTTATGTATCCTCGTTATTTTACTTCTGATTTAACTTTTGTTTTCTTTTTATCTAATTTCCTGCCATCTTCTTCCTTGAAGTTACACTAATGCTCAATTCTTTGATTTCTAAGCAGGTCAATTTTGAAGTTTAATGTCTCTGCCACCCACTCCTTCATTTGAGGAATGCCTACACCGCATGGAATAAGCCTTGGAGACTCTCACCATTCAGGCTGCCTGAATTGATACTACCGTTCTCGCTCTCCACCACCATTTTGATGTTTCGCCACCCACTCCACCATCCTAGTCCACTTCCCGACTCCACCACTTAGGGCAGTCTCCTTCCACTTTTTCTCCTCTGATTTTGCTGACCTATATTTATGTTTTGACATGATACTCATTGAGGTCAATGAGAGGATTAAGTGTGGGGGAGTAATTACGGATTAAATGGTTTTTATGATAGGACATTAACACCTGAGTTTGAATTCACACATTTTCCTTATCTTGAAATGATGGGACATGTTAAGTCATATAATAAATTTAATATAATAAGGCTTATTCTCAGCTTTTCATAAAATAAATGGTTGAGCCTACTAATTCTTCTGAACTTACAATTTAAGGCTTAGAATTAATAGAATGGAATATCTAAGTTTTCTTGCTTTAAATTTATGTCACATGCATAGGAATTGTTGACCCAGCTCGCTTAGTTGCTCAAATTTGGTGAATGAAGAAAATCAAAAAAATAAAAAAATAAAAAATAAAAAAATTTGCTCCGCTGCTACACTCTAGTAAAGTAACCCGGGGTCTTCATGCAACCCATGTCGACATTTAGGCCAAAATCAAAGAGGGAGTATGAGCAGTGCTAGTAGCCACCTAGGATTATGATGAGTTGAGTAACCGGAGATGGCCATCACAAATGGATTTTAGTTGCGTAAAAAGGCTTATGACATCCTAGGCAAGTTGTAAATGTCGTATAATGAATAACATCTCAATCTCACGTTCATTTTCTAAGTTGAGTGACTTGGTAGGTTGGTAAATGATCTCCTATGCATTGACTTAATAAGGTTGGAACCTAATTGTGTGATGAAATTGAGCAAGCCTTGACTTTTAAGTTGAAAAGAATTTTTAGAATCAATTGTTTATTTTATGGAAAACTAGGAATTGTTGGTTATGTTGACTTTGTTGTATTCCTTAGTGTGTTGCATCTTGGACGGATGAGGGACTGTGTGAAAATCAATTGGGGTGTTTTTGGTTTATAGACAAAAGTTCTGCTTGAGGACAAGCTCGTGATAAGTTTGGGGGAGTTTGATGGTGTGAATATTTGCTAATTATACTAATGATTTTGTTGATGTTTTAGGTAAATATTCATGTGGAAATGGTGGAATTTATTTAGTTTTATGTATTTTGGGTAGGAGATGATAATTGAGCCAAATTGGAGACATTTTGGTTACTGTTACTTGAAGTTTTGAGCTGTAACTGCTTATCTGCAAATTTTGGACTAACTTCAGATTCTGGGCAGTAAGCCGTGCCCACGGCTTAAGGTCGTGCGTGAATGAACATCCGGTACAAAGTTGAAGGCGGGATTGAGCTTTTAATTTTAATATTTCCCAAATCTGTAAGGGAAGATTTTTTAGGATTAGTGAGGGAAGTTAGGGATGCTAATCTTTAGCCTATTTTTCTCTCTCTTAAAAGACCTATAAAAGGGGGTCAGTAGGAGATGGAAAGGGAGGTCGATTGTCAGGAAATTAAAGACTCTTATTTCTTATTTTGCAAGTTTTGTATAGCCATGAGCGGCTAAACCTACTTTAGTCTCGCAATGGTTAATCAAGTTCAAGTTCATATGAGTTGTGAGATCTAAACTTAATTTTTATCCTTGAAATTCTGCAGTATTATTATTATTATTATCTTGATATTATTATCTTGTTGGTTGTTGCAATAAGACCTCGTTGTGCAATTGGCAGGGTTGTAATTAGCTAATCAAGATTTCTAGATCTGTAATTGTCTAGTTAATCTTGATGACAGTGGCAGGTAATATAATTTTCAAGTTGTATTATGAGAATGAATAATCTGATTTAAACAATCAAGCTTGTTGATCTTGTTGATTAGGGTTGGGTCTTTCTAATTCTTAAAGCTGTTAGCGAATTAAATCCTAGGCAAATATCGAGATTTTTCGTCAATAAGGGGTTAATAATAGGCGCGTGTCCGGCTAATCTAAAATTAAAGAAGGATCAGATTATTAGAAGCTTTTCAATAATCATAACCAATCTATTGTAGGATTTGGATTTATTCTTTGTTTCAATGATCAACCTTAGAACTTAAATGAGATTACCTTGTTAGATATTATTAATCTGATTTCTTTTCAATTAAAATTTTTTTTTCATTTATTGAATTTAGTATTTCCACTCATCAGTTACAAAGCCCCTTTTTTTATTTCCTCGTTCTTGATCCCCTGTTTGCCAATAGGATTGAGTAATCTCCAGTCTCTGTGGATACGACTCTACTCGCTCTAGCTACAATTTAATTGATTTTACAGGAGTAGAATTTATTTTTGGTGGATTTGACACCCATCTACCTCATGCCTGTCCCGCAATGTAGTTGTGGGGCGGCAACACAATGCATTTGTGGAGCTCCTAAGGTTTTAGCTGATTTAATATCTATGAATCAGTTAATGCAATTTTTGATGGATCTAAATGAGAGTTATGATCATGTTAGAAATCAAATTCTGGTTATAGAACCACTGCCATCTGTCAATGAGGCATATTCTATGGTCTTGAGGGTGGAGAAACAAAGGGAGGTGCAAATGGCGTTTGCTGAAGGAATAGATCATAGTGCTATGTTAGTCAATATAGGAAATATTAAGAAGTTTACAGATGGAGGAGGGAAACAGTCTAAACAAAAATGAGGTAATAATGAAAAGAGTGAATTGTTCTGCTCTTATTGAAAGAAGAATGGACATTTGAAGGAAAATTGTTTTAAACTCACTGGTGTGCCAGATTGGTATAAGGAGTTATAGAATCGAGGAGGGGAAGAGACTGGAAAGTCCTATACTGCTAATGCAATAAATGAAGCAACTTCATTAACTATAGATAACAGTAAACTAGTCACAGATAGTGCTGTTAGTAATTCTAATCCTCCATTGTCTGAATTGATTAAGCAAGAGTTGCTAAAGTTGGTTAAGAACAATGCACTCACGGATCCTCTCTCATGGTGAACCTGGCACATCTTTCAAATTTTGCAGGTACACTTCCTATACTAGCTCCTTCTAGTCTTGATGATATAGGTTTAGATTCATGGAGTTTAGATACAGGAGCTTCAAATCATATGTGTGTGGATATTTCTTTGTTAACCAAGCCTATTGTACCTAACAAATACATACTTGTTTTTTTACCTGATGGTACTCAGAACCGAGTGCATCACATAGGTGATGTTCTCTTACCTAATGAACTTGTCCTGAAAGACACCTTGTATATACCATCTTTTAAATTTAATCTTTTGTCTGTGCATAAACTTGTTAATACCTCTTCTGTTACCTTCAAATTTCATCCCAACCACAACATTTTGCAGGACCTGAAGACTAACCATGTATTGGTAATAGGAAAGGTTGTTAGAAGATTGTATATCCTTGATAAGGATTCTTTCAAGATTGAGACTATAGCCAGATATTCTTTGTGTACTGTTGCAAGTAATGTAAATAATGTTCAGTCAATGTTTATGTACAAACTTTGGCTTCAACATTTAGGCTATATTTCTGACAATGTACTTAGGCATATTGTTTCTTTTGATAATAAGAGTATTGGAGAAGTTGGTGTGTGTGATGTATGCCCACTTGCTAAACAACCTCGATTGACTTTTGTTTCTAGTAGCATACATACTGACTGTATTTTTCAGTTAGAGCATGTTGATATTTGGGGACTTATAGTCAACATTCAATCTCTGGGGGGAAATTTTTTATGACAATAGTGGATGACTATAGTAGGGCTACTTGGACATATTTGATGAATCATAAGTGCCAAGTAATCAGTTGTTTAGATAGTTTTTTAAAGATGGTTAGGACTCAGTTTCAGAAATCTGTTCAGACTATTCGTACAAATAATGGAGCTGAGTTTTTAAGTGGGAAGTGTCAAAAATTATTTAAGGACTTAGGAATTTTGCATCACAAGTCATGTGTTTATACCCCTCAACAAAATGGGGTAGTGGAAAGGAAACATAGACATTTATTGCAAATAGCTCATGCTATCATGTTTCAACCTTCTTTGCCTAAATTTTTTAGGGGGAGTCAATTCTTACAGCCACCTTTATAATTAATAGACTTCCTACCTCACTTCTTCAGTGGAAAACACCTTATGAGATTTTGTATGGTTATCCACCTAAGTATGATCATTTAAAGTCTTTCGGATGTCTCTGTTTTGCAACAAATGTCAAGCCCCATAAGGATAAGTTTGATCCGAGAGCTTATAGGTGTGTTTTCTTAAGGTATATTCATGGACAAAAGGGCTATAAGTTGTTTGATACGGATTCACATTCTGTTCTGGTTTCTAGAGATGTTATTTTTCATGAACATACTTATCCTTATCAGTCTTATTCTAATACCACACCTAATATTCCACTTCCTTTGGTTTCTTTTGATCAATCTTTCGACATTTTGGATGTGTCGTCTTCTGACCATCATCGCTATCCTATTAATTCACTTGTTTTACTGATTGCTACACCTTCCACTGAACCTTTATCATCTCCTTTTTCTACTATTCCAGTTGTTTCTATTCCTGAGTTGCGTAGAAGTACTACAGCATCTCATAAACCAACCTGACTCAATGATTTTGTGTCTCATGCAACTACCAACCATTCTATGTCTTCTTCTTCTCAGCTTTTTGGTTGTGCTTCCTCATATCATTCTCTTTCCACTTTCCCTTTTATACCTACTCCACATCTTTCATCCACCTACATGTATTTTTTGGAAAATGTTTCTACTATTCATGAACCTCAATCTTATCATCAGGCTAAATATCATGACCAATGGGTCCAAGCTATCCAGCAAGAGTTAGCTGCACTTGAATCCAATAACACTTGGATTTTGACTTCCTTACTAGACGGTAAGAAAGTCATTGGTTCCAAATGGGTTTATAAGGTAAAACTTAAACTTGATGAGTCTGTTGATCGATATAAGGCTAGGTTAGTGGCCAAAGGTTATCATCAGATTAAGGGAATTGATTTTACTGAGAGTTTTTTTCCAGTTGCTAAAACCGTCACTGTGCGGTTATTGTTAGCTGTTGCAATGCGTTTTTCTTGGCCCATACATCATTTAGATGTTAATAATGCTATTTTACATGGCTTTATTGATGAGGAAGTGTATATGTTGCCTTCGAATGGGTATACTAAGGCTGGTCCTCATGAAGTTTGCAAGTTAAAACGATCTTTGTATGGCTTGAAGCAAGCCTCGGATAAGTGGAATTGTGAGTTTACTAAGCATATGCTTTCCTATGGTTTTATGCAGTCCCCACATGATTATTGCTTGTTTTTTAAATCCACTGGTTCTATTTTTGTTGCTCTTCTTATCTATGTGGATGATATTTTGCTGACTGGTCCCACTGAAGTTGTTTTGAGGGATGTTAAACATTTTCTGAATTATGTTTTTACTCTTAAAGATCTTGGTTTTGTTAAGTATTTTTTGGGTTTGGAGATAGCTCGGTCTTCTACTGGTTTGTATGTGAATCAGCGGAAGTATGTATTGGATCTGTTGGTTGAGTCAGGTTTGACTGGTGCAAAGCCGGTTTCTACACCATTGCCTAATGGTTTGAAACTAATAGATGGATCTGGTTCCTTATTGGAGGATATTGGGCAGTATCGTGGGTTGATTGGTAGGCTTTTGTATTTGGGTTTTATGAGGCCTGACATTACTTTTGCTCTCCAACAGTTGAGTCAGTTTGTTACTGATCTTTGTAAGGGTCATTGGGATGCAGCTCTTCATTTGTTGAAATATTTGAAGGGTTGTCCTTCTAAGGGGTTATTTTTTCCTGTATCTTCTAATTCTGCAGTCTCTTCTCCTTGTTCTCTTGTTGCTTATTTTGATACTGATTGGGGCTCAGGTTTAACCACAGTTGACTTATACATGAAGATATGGCAACACAAGTCGACTAACAATACATAAGTCGACTTATCGAGGACTACAAGTTTACTTAGATATCACAAGTAGACTTATTGGAGAACGGAGTTACAATTTTTACGTAAATGGTTGAAACAAGTCGACTTATTCATTCGACAAGTCGACTTATGGATGCAGCAA
>JANZXV010351008.1:0-11650 GCA_027576455.1 Erythroxylum roigii
GACCTAAGTATTCCATGGACTGCCAGCCAAATAGGCATTTCTTTTTGTTTGCATACAAGTGGTTATCCACTAATAGCTGTAACACATAGGCCAAATGTTGCAAATGCTGATTCCAATCTAAACTATAGATTAAGATGTCGTCAAAGAAGACTAAAACAAATTTGGGCAGCAGAGGTTTACAAATGGAATTCAAAGTAGATTGAAAGGTAGCAGGCGCATTCATGAGTTCGAAAGGCATTACTAGGTACTCATAATGCCCTTCTTGTGTACAAAACCTAGTTTTATGAGCATCCTCCTCTCTAACCCTGATCTGGTGAAAACTTGCTTTCAAATCGACTTTGGAAAATACTTGGCCCCATGTAACTCCTCCATCAACTCATCTAGTACTGGAATTGGAAACTTGTCGGGCATTGTAAGTTTATTCAAAGCTCTATAGTCAACGCACATTCGCCATGATCCGTCTTTCTTTTTAACAACAATCACGAGACTTGAAAAAGGACTAATATTGGGTCTGATAACCCCAGCTTCCAACAACTCCTTAACCTACCTTTCAATCTCATTCTTATGGTGGTGGGCGTGCCTATAGGGACAAACACTCACTGGTTCTGCCTCTTCTTTTCAGAATAATCGCATGATCATTAATTCTTTTAGGAGGTAACTCTTTTATCGATTGTAACACTAAATCAAATCTGGTTAAAACGGCCTGCAATTCCTGTTGCTATTTTGAACCCAAAGACCCCTTCCCTTCGGTTTCAATTTCTCTAATACCCATGTACCACAACAACCCTTCAATCTCCACTTCCTCACACTTGAACATCTATTGTAGAGCATAAAGAAGAGAGCCTTGCATATTAATACCTTGCAAGGTTATTTCTATCCCCATTCAGTCAAAAGACATAAACATCCTCTTCCAATCTACCTTGACCTCCCTAATGTCTCCAACCATGCAATGCATAATATTAAATCAGGTCCCCCAGTATCAAAAACATAAGCATCCTTCTGGAAAAGATCGATGCCCATCACCTAATCTAACTCCAAAGGCTCAAGTAAGGGTAATAGGGATTCCCATGGCCTTTACCGATTTACTAGACACAAAATTATGGCTAGCTTCACTATCTACCATAATTAAAATAGGCATTCTTTAAGCTTACCCATCATAACCATGGATTTGGCCGGTGAAGATTGACCTCTTTCAATCTCTCTGTACTCGAACAAATTACAAACCAACTCCCAATCCTCCTTATGCTCCTCTACCTCCATTGCGACTAGATTATTTGTTGTTTCTTCTTCTGCATCTCCTTCCCAAATAATTAACTTGTATTCTTTATCTGGGCATTGATGAAGTGGACCAAAGGTTTGGCCGGCCACACTTGAAACACAGCCCTTTAGCTCTTCTTTCCATAAGTTGTTCATAAGATAAATTCCTAGTTCCCTTCCACTTTGGTCCACTTTGTTGATTACCATCAGCCATAGTGTTTCAGGGCCTGTTTGACAATTCCTTTCCCTCCCCCCTAACGTTTACAAATATGTTGCTCGTTTGACCCAGACGCTGGACATTGGAAATGCCCAACCAAAACCCATACCCCGAAATGGAAATCCCAAGCTTGTGTTTCGATTCGTTGGGGATCATTCCCTCTCTGATCAGCACCCTTTCCACCTTGCGTGCAACAGAAAGCAGCCAGGCTTAGGTCGATGGGTCATGAGTTCTGACCCGATTCCTTATTTCTTCACGAAGTCCACCTAGAAAATAGCTTATAAACCACTCTTTAGGAAAATGGGTGATTTGCGAAGTCACCCACTCAAACTCATCGATATACCCATCCACTAACAAGGAGCGCTTGAAGCATTCCCATGTCATGCAAGGATCTAACTCACGTATGGACATGAACCAGTACAACGTGATTCCCTCCATGCATATCCGAACCATCGGCAATCTAAGTTCAAAAAGAATCTTGTGAATCATGAAATAAGATTCAGATCGCATGACCCATGCGAATGGGTCTCCACTGTGGAACAAAGAAAGAATAACCCCTCATGCTGCATTTCTATACTCCTCCCATGCACGCTCTGTAGCTGTTGAAATGGTGCAATTCTCTTGTCGGCAGCGCGAGAAGGGTTAGAAATAGTGAGCCTTCTCCTCCCTCTCCCATACTCTACTTCTCTGGGTTCCTGGCCTTAAGAGTTTGAAATCCTTCTCTCAATTTTGATTGTAGAAGGCTTTGAGGCTTTGCCAGTGACTCGACGCTGGCCATCAATGTGCTTAACTGTGTCCTAAGGTCCTTCAATATGGTATCATGTGACTTAACCATCCCCTCTTGGGCTAAGATAGATGATTTTTGTCTCCTGAGAGACACTTCCACTACAGACACTCTAGCTTCCATTTGCGTTTGCATACAATCTCTACTCTAGCCTCTCAATGAAAGCACCAATTGATAGAAACCTCAATAGAGACTGCATTATTGCTATGTATAGAAGGTGAAAACAAGCTGGACCAAGCTACCCCTTGGTAGAACTATGCCTAAACCAACCTTACAATGATTACAAAAACGTACCTCTCCCTATCCTCAGTGTTTAGCTATATTTCCTCTCATTATCTCTCTATAACTACCTTCTAACAAACTTGCCTACATGGCAACTAACTCTCCTCCCTTTCCCAATTTGTTCCTACGAGTGTAGGTTTTAATGGGCTTAGTTTGTATGGAGTGATTAATGGGTGAAGTGCTAATAGTAAATATCTCCAACACCTGGAACAACCAGAACTACCATAAACCCACTAATGGACCTTCAAACCTCAATTCATGGCAATAATAGATAACTTCCAACTAGGGTATTGTATTTTGAGTACAATACAAAAAATAAGCATCAAGAAAAAATGCAACCCAAGACATAACAAAATAAGACCTTAGCATCAGATGATGTGATTTAAGTATCACCTATCTATTATTCATGCCAAATAATAGTTCATAAGTTTTGTATAATTTTAAATAAGAACCACAATTTCCATCATACCTGAAGCCTATTTGTTAGAATAATGTTTGGATACATTGCAGCAACATCTAAATGATAAATGAGAGGGCATTCTTCTCGTATAGGTTCATCTCTTAACTTTTCAAGCTACAAAAGAACAAATTAAAAGGTGTTAAAGTATTCCTTTGACATTTCTTCAAACATACCAGCTTTTGATTTCAGGTAAAATGTTAACATTTTATCAAACATTTAGATGATGTCACCAATATGTGGGAAAATAGTTATGAAACAATTGTCAGTGCAAGCTCCAAAAATATTTTATGAAGAGAACACTAAGCAACAGAAAAAGAAGGCTGGAGAACAATGCAACAGATCATGTTGGCAATGATTTAAATGAAGAGACCATTAGCACCTTTTCCAGAATAGAGTTCTTTATTTCGTTATAATTGGAGACTGAATCCAAATCCATCTTACCCTCCACTCTAATTGCATATTGAAGATCTCTGTCAAGATTTTCAATAAGCAGCTGGAAATCAAAGAACAAGAGTATCAGACACATGGAAACCATTACGTTAATAACAAAATCAACATTAAGCTTGAAGAGATGACGCCAAAAAATCTACTTGTAGAAACATGCACCAAATAGATTCAATTTAGAGAGAGAATACTAAGATGTTATCAAAGCAGAAAAGGTGTTGGAAGCAAAGGACAGGGTGTTGATTGGAAGACAGCTGAGCATGAATATGATGATGTCCCGTTCACAATCACAATAATAATTTGAGATGTAAATGACTAAATAGAAGGTAAATGTTGTAAATTTGTTTTCGTTTATGAGGACCATCTTATACTGTACTTGTACACTCATTCGTGTCTCTCTAAGAGAGAAAGTGACGGGGAAAAGATGGGAAAAGAAGCGCGATGAACGCGGTCAAGGTCAAAGAGAACTGCGTTGAAGTAACTCAGTGGAATTGAACATTCAACAAGAGAACGCAGCTAATTAACATCAACTTTATATATAATCATTGAATAGTAACTTAGACGGTAGTACGGCAGAAAGAGGTTGACCCACCAGAAACAGACTCGAAGTTTTGCATATTATTTACGATAAAGATAATGCATGGGCATTGTCGAGTACCTTAGGATTCCGGCCGTCCCCGCAGAAGACGCCTGATTTGAGCCGGAGATTTTTCGGCAGCGGTTGAAGGAAAAGGGAAAGAGGGCAGCTAGATATATATATAACCAAACGTTGAAGGAAAAGGGAAAGGGAATGTCTGCTGTTGACGACGGGTGGGGCGGCGACGTTGAGAATTTTTATTTTCAGGTGGTGGTCTCTGTGTGGACGAGTGCAAAGAGTAGGAGTTGAATACGGGAGGCGCGCGAGAATGAAAACGAAACTGATGAGTTTAATTTTTTCCCCAACACTTCAACGACGTTTACTTCATAACAACGTTGACATAATTATTTTCCCATGTTTTAATATTTAAACATCTCATATAATTCTCCAATTCCGCGTCCTCGGATAACAACGTCGATAAAAATTCTCACTTTTCCTGACGTTTTTTAAATGCCGGGAAAGGTCATACTTTTCTGTGACGTCTTCCACTCAAACGTCGCAGAATGTATACTTTTTTTGTAGTGTATCCAATTAACTGTTCTTGTTCACGCCCGCCGACTCATTGGAAGCCTGCTTCTAATTCACTTTGTCGCTTGTCGCTTCTCCATTTATTTTGCGCCGCACACTGTCTATTTCACTTATTTTCTCCGCTAATCATCAACCACGCCAGCCTCGTCTGTGTGCTCCAATTTATTGCCTTGTTACCCTCAATTTCCATCACATACGTTGGGCTGTTCACGTGTTGCTTCTCCTGTTACTTACTTTGCTGCCTTAATTGTCGACGCCAACGCACTCTCAATTGCTTTTTTTATTCTACTGTGCTGCGGGACTTGATTTATTTCACCTATTTTTATTTCTTGGTTGCAGCTGATTTGCGTGACTTCTTCTCTATTTTATCTCTTGTGTCTTGAAATGCAGTCAACGTGTCTTTAGCTCATTGATTCTTTGCGCCAACGTGAGCTGTCCTCCCCTAAATAATTCATGCTTTGTTCCCTTCTCTTGGCTTCGATTTACTGTGGCATGATTGAACCTTTTAATTTGCCACTGCACTCATTTCATCCGTGGTTTGTTAGTAGCCTCTTAGTCATGCACCTGTTATTGAATTGCTCTCTAATTGACGCCACGTCTGCCTCCTGTACGTGTTCAATTGCTCATTTAATATTATGTGTTTCTGCTGGGTCCCTTCCTTGCGTTACCTCCTTTGATCATCTCTTGCCGTTAGTCTCCTCCAGCTGTCCAAATGCTGCCTCATCTTTATGCTCATTTTGCTTTGATTATTAAATTCCCTTGTGCGTTTACTGTGGCTTGTTGCCTTCTGCGTTGACAGCTATCTCCTACGTTCCCAATTTAATTACAAATCCCTTGGTTTTAATTTTTCGTGCTCTCTGTCTTTAAACGCTAATCCACGTGAAGCTCACCTGATGCGTTGATTTGCTTATGGGCTGCTTGTGTTTCAGCTTTTTATATTCAATCAACAACGTTTATTCCAAATGTCAAAAGCTCTCTTGTACTATTAATTGACGTTGGGCTACCGCACTATGTCCTCATGTGACCAATTAATTGATACTCTTATGCGTGAATTCCGTTCCTAGCGTGGATGGACTGCTGTCCTGAGCCTTGTGCGTTAATTCCTCCAGCTAGCTTGTGCCTATAGATTAAATAAAACAATTTAATTAGCTACTTCAATTTGTTTTAGAAAATTGTCTTTTTGGTCTCAAAAATTTATCAATAGACACATCCTAACAATCAACACAAATTGAGCATACATCAAACATTTTATCTTAAAAATAGGATTGAATTTACATAGAAATACATGAGAAAATGTAAGATAATTCAATCCTATCAGAAGTTTATAGAAAAGCGTGTTAAATATTTCTCTACAACATAGATTGGGTGGGTGAGGATTTCTCCAAAGCTAGATTATTGTATATTCCTAAAACGGTTAAATATTTATGAGTACTTGAAATTTCTTTCATTTATCTGTAAAAATAAATAAAGACATATATCAAAATAAAGAATACATAATTTCATTACACAATATGCATATCCATCTTATATAATATAATTTATTTTGTTTGATTACATCATGCACAATTCAATTCCATCCAATACAATTTAATTTTATCCGAGACAATTCATCAATAAATCAAAAATCAATAATTCAAGTATTCAACATACACAATTACACAATACTCATGTCCATCTTATGTAATATAACTTATTTTGTATGATTAAATCATACATAATTCAATTTTCTCCAACACAAATCACCAATAAGTCAAAAACCAATAATTCAAGTATTCTAACATACACAATGATACAATATATATGTTCATCTTATATAATATAACTCATTTTGTATTATTACATTATACACAATTTAATTTCATCCAACACAATCCAACACAATTCAAGTATTCACAATGTATTTCCATCTTAGGTTAGGGTGGGTTTGGATCTAGATCTATTCCAGATTTGGCGATTTCGAATGTGATTGACTTCTGGAATGTTGTCGGAGATCAGTGATGACAATAGTGGACTATTGGAAGCTAGAAGGTGATGGTGTGCCGCGTGGAGAAGAGTGGGGTGGTGCGGTTGGGTGGTGGTGTCACTAGGTGGAAGAGAGTGGTACGGTGGTGGCGTGGAGGAGAATGGAGAGTGGTGCAATGATTCTGTAGTCGTCAGAGAGGGAGAGGGAGAGACGACCGCTAGAGAGGAGAACGAGAGAGAGGGAATGGAGAACGTGTGAGGGAGAGAAACAAAAAAATGAAAGAGAGAGGAAGTAGATAAGGGTCGGGGAGGGGGGGGTGTTTTTGAAAAATAAAAATATCATTTTTGCTAAAAACTGCTTGAATTTTTTAAAACTTATGGTACTAACGACCAATACCATTAACCTTGATATCATTCCATTTTTAAGCTGGTACCGAATGGTACTGAACGGTATTCATATCTCTGACTTTAACCTTGCGTTTCATTTTTGAAATTAATAGAGTTGAAATTTAATATTAAATTTTTGTAGTTTTGAAGTCTAAGAACCATGTCATGCCACAAACAAAAAAACAAATGATTATACTAGGACTATGATTTCCAAATACATTGACCCATAATTGGAGGCTTTTGTACACTAGATTATGATTTGTGTGTGTATATATATATATATCTTAGTAGGCAATCTTGGTTTCCCTCGACTTGCGTTCACTATTAAGATTGACTGTAAACAACCCATCTTTATTGTTGTACGAAAATTCCTCTTCATCTCCCTGCATGGAATATATCACCCAAATAGAAGTAATATAAAAAATAATAAACACAAAAAAAACAAAAATTATTTATTTTAACTAATATATGATTCATAAACAATGAAATTAATCTGTTCATTATTGTAAAAAGATACAAGATGAATTATGATAACAATCATCTTATGAAACTCTCATTAAATTGTTCATAATTTAAGGTTATATATAAGAAATCTAGGTACATTTACATTTTGTTTCCACCAATTTAAAGTTAATGAACTTCAATTTCTGCACGTTTTGGAATTTTGTTTCACGAGTATGATGTTTGTCTCACTCTTGACATCGATGTTAGTTTACTTTTAATTTGAAATTTTCTAATTAGTACGAGATTAACACTGGTTCCATATCCATGTTTGATAACATTTAGCTTTTGTAATTTTACTATTCACCAAAATTCAATACTTCTCCATATTGGCTTGAATTGTCTAACGCTTAACCAATAATCACCCCTAAAGCAAGCCTACAATGACTTTAAGTTATGAAAACATTCACCAAATTCAAGATATACTTAAACTTTTCTCCTTAAAATAAATTTGTCAACATAACTACTAGATTTTATCTTCTATATGCAAAATATCTTATCTTCAATAACATCTTGAATAAAGTTTAACCTAAGATTTAATATGTTGTATTCTAACTATTATAATAAATGACATAATCTTGCAAGTTGATGTGGTTCCGCAAGTTTACGGGTCTCAAGTAGTACAGTATAATATCGTCCCACAGAGAGTAATTGTGTAAGTACCAGACTTGGATCACTCAATTAATTGAACTAAGCAATTTTGTAAAAATGAGGAATTAAAATAAGAAATTTAACTATAAAAAATAATAAAACCAAAGCTAAACAAAAATGCGAATATCTTTAGGGGTTTAATTCGAATGGGATGTGGTAAGCTTCAAGGGTGATTTCAATTTTAGCGTTTACTATAGATTTTACCTAGATCAATTTATTAGGCAAATTTTTGGTTGATAAACGGTTTAGCCTAGAGTTTCTTAAATCCTTTTTCAAGGTATCAAAGGAGTATTACGCAATAATCCTAGTCTACTATCGTAGCCTAGCAATCAAGCATAACCTATTAAGATCTTTGCTAACCTAGTTTTCTCTCATAAATTCAGTTTATTTCTAAATCTAAAATTTATAAGTTCTCTGTTTGGAGTTACGTTATCAATTTTCACCTATCGGTTCTTCAATTAACAACTAACGTAAAGTAATGGTTAGCCAAACACAATACCAGCAAAATTAATCTCAAAACAAAGAAATCAAAACCAAAAATTCATACAAATAAATCAACCGAGATTTAATCCATAAAAATTAGCTAAAAGCTTCAGCCCAACATTGAAGCTTTGAGGAAATTACTCAATTATGGTAGAATGAAAACTGCATAAATCATGCTCAGCAAACAACATTAGGAGAAATTAAATAATATAACAGAAATTGAATGAGTTTCGGGTCTTCCTCTAATGTTACGTCATTGAGTGGTCTCTTCAAGCTGCTAAGTGTTTCTTTCACTGCCCACGTTGGAGAGTATCAGTGTCACCTTAATGCTCCTAGTGTTATCTCCTGCATGTAACGTTCTCCAAAGTCTCCAACCAATAGCAGCTACCTTCTCCTCTCTTGGTGTAGTGTGTTTCCAACTGCTTTCACGTTGCTTCACTCTTCATGCACCAGCTGGTGCTTAAGAATATTGTATTAGCCACACCTTGCAACGAGGTGAGATGAGAGTGTTTTGGTGGTGTCACGTTGAGAGCTTCCTTTGTAAAAGTGAGTAGAGAGTTCTTTTTGCGTAATGGCCAATGAGAAATAGCGTCAATGGGGAGCCCAAAAAATTGGAGAGTATCTTGCTTATTTGCTCTGTAATGCTGTTCTCCACTGTAGCTATTCACTAGCTTCTCACGTCACTTGCTGCCAACGTTCCAGTAGCCTTCTTTTGGTGTAGCTGTCACGTGTCCCTCTTGGAGTTGTCTTGATGGCATGATTTTTGTGCCTCATTGAAGCTAGCCTCCAATTTAATTCCTTGCTCCTATTAAAACTTAGCTGCTTGGTGTTATCGTTTTTATCGTCACTCTCAAGCTAGCTCCCGGTTAAAATTCTCCCCAAAATAATTCTTTGGTGGCTTGCATTTTGGGCATTTTTTCTGGCAACAAACAACAATCCTAACATGAGCATTCCAAACAAAATTTTGTGTCCTTTTTTTTTCTTTTTCAATCAAAGTCATATTCATTATCATTCTTTTTTTTCATTTTTTATTTACAAATTAAACATAAACCATTATAAATGCATATTCAAGGGAACTAAACAAATTAGTGGGTAAAAAATATGTATAAAACCCAATAATTAATCCAGAAAAGGGAAAATGTCACACATTTCAATGATAAAAATGCCTTCAACACAAGTCCATATCCAAACTATCAACAAGATCATGCAACGATATAACTTATATTCACGCCTTTCATGAATGATATGTATTTTGTTAGCTCAAGGTTTATATTTAATGATTTTGATAATAACTATATAATAATTCAAAATTTAAATTGGATTTATTCCTTGTATAGATAATAATATTTTTTAAAAAATGAAATAAAATCATAGGAAAATTACTTCCTTTATTGAAAGAACCTTCTTAGTAAACTTTCCTTATTAACATTTGGAAGGATCTTACCTTTTTGAACAATTAGTTTTGAAATTTTTGTTCAATCAGAGATGATATCGAAAATCCAAAGTCAACTCAGAATTAAGATGAAGCAATGACTAATTGAAGAAATTGACTATTTAAAGAAGAGCAACAATACTTGCGAACCAACGAGCATACATAAACTTTCGAAATGCTTGAGCAACATCTATATTCTTGAGAGTTATATCATTTTTATTGTGCTTTAGAAAGTGAAATCACTCTATCAAAAGAGAAATTGTTATTTAAGAACTTACTTTTGATTTTACATTTTATTTTTCTGTAAGCTTTTAGAAGCTTGTTATACGTTTCGAGTGTGGACGGTTGGAGAACCTTGAAAAATATGTACTTGTGATCTTGGAGAGGCTCGTTAAATTTAATACTCGAATTCTTATAGTGAAATACTCAAGTTAGATACTAGGGGACTGGACATATGCTTGGTCGTTAGCCGAACCAATATAAATCTTCTGTGTCATTCTTTCTCTCTTCCTAACTTTTAAATTTTCGTGTTATAAGTTTGTTTTCAAGAGGCTCTTCCAGTTTTTCAACAGGCTCCTTCTGTTTTGATAAAGTAAGAGTTTCTTTCCGTTTTAAGCATCAACAGGCTCCTATTAATTAACAAGCTTATTTCTATTTGAGCTCTAGCAGGCTCCTATTGATTGATAGGCCCTTTTCTTTTTGTGCACGAATAAGATACTTTCGATTAATAAACTCCTTTTGTATTTTAAATAACTAACAGGATCCTTTCTTTTTAAATGTTAACAGGTTCCTTTCGAAGTTTAATAGGACCTTTCCATTTATCAACCTATTTTTTTTAAGAAGGACTTTAAAGATTTAAAATACCTTGCAAATTTTTTACACACAATTCACCCCCCTCTTGCGTGTGTTTGCTTTATCATTTGGTATCAGAGTGAGGTTTCACATTTATTGTATTTTACAGCATGTGATAGATCATGGCAAATAACTTAAGAAGCCTTAAAGGACAATCTGTCTCAAAGCTTCCTTACTTCAATGAAAACAACTACTCCTATTGGAAAGAGAGAATGATCATTTATCTTCAATCGGTGGATATCAAAATCTGGCTTGCTATCAAAGCTAGAACTACACCTCCTATTATTGAAAACGTAGAAGTGTGGACTGATTCCGATAGAAGAAATGCACAACTGAATGCCAAAGCAAGACATCATCTTATCTGTGCACTATCTCCAGAAGACTACAAAAAGATATCCTACTGTTCTACAGTAAAAAAAAATGGGACAAGCTTTGAGTTACTTTTGAAGGAACGAATGAGGTAAACAAACATTGAATAAGTCTGTTAGTGCATCAATACAAGACTATTTGCATGAAATAGGGAGAAAAGTAGACGAATTCTTTGGATGTTTCAACGTCATCACTGCCTTGAAAATCTTTCGTAAGATATATCCAAATGATGAGCTAGTAACAAAAATTCTAAGATTATTACAAAAGGAATGGAGACCTAAAGTGATTGCTCTGGAAACTGTAGGAAAATCCCGGGAGGAACATCATATGCTCCAGCAGCGGAAAAACAAAAATTTTGTTACCGGGACCTTCCCGAAAGCCAGGATCCAGGTGTCGGTATGAAG